>JASPKZ010010385.1:0-100620 GCA_030220185.1 Diploptera punctata
CTGGGCGCTTTCATTTTATTTTAACTGAAAGAAGGTCCGGGTCTATCTTTCGTATCACGTTTTTGCCATATGCCCTGCCCATACGGGACTAAACTAGGATCTCACGAGTGCGACCCTCGATTAATTCTGTTTCAAGGAAATTCTTCAATATTAATATTTTTTAAATTTTAAATTCCCTTTGAGTTTTAAACAAACATTCTTTACAATATATATTCTTCATATTTCTCATTTTCTTATACAAGAAGTACTTATCTATATATCATATTAATTGTATGTTTTCATATTAATTCCGCCCGAGGGCAGGTCGTTCGCTGCAATCATAGCATTTTCATGCCATACTTTGCAGCTTTACTAGGGAATTATAGGTGTGGTAGCTTCCCGTTGCTTTCCACACTGGTGAAGGATGATGATGATGATAATAATAAGGAAGATGATGATGGTCGGATGATTTTCGGAGACCGCTGGGCCTAAGCTTCCTGACATTTGTCTTACAGGTTAGGAAAAACCCCGAAAAAGCTCACCCAGAAGCCTGTGCCCGACCAGGAATCGAATCCGGGCCCACAGCGTGACAAGGCAGCACGCTACCTTGAGACCACAGCGGTGGACTTAATATATACATATATACAGGGTGTAAATTACATAAACTACCACATTCGATCAATTTGTAACATATCTTGGCAAATGTAAAAACACAGGCCATGCTTATAATTTTTAGCTTACATTTCATACTTTATTTGAATGCTTTTAAGATTTTAACTGAGTTCTTACTTTTTCGCCGAAACTTAAGAACCTTGTCCCACACCAGTACCTCAAGTTAGCTATCAGTGACACTTTCAAACCCCCTCTTCTTCCTAGATATGTAAGAGCAGAATAAGAAGTATCGCCTTTTATTTTCTAGGATTTATGAGTAGAAAGAGACGTCTAAGCTATTTTCTCATCCATTGGATGAGAAAATCAGAGAATACAGAGACAAATGGTTTACACATGTGGAAAGAATGAATGTATCAAGATTACCAAGAGCAGCATTCAACTATAAGCCAAGAGGTTCAAGGAATGTAGGAAGGCCAGTGAAAAGATGGACAGAACAACTGTGAGGCGGAACAGGCAATTAGCCAAGCCCGTGAAGTGAAGAAGAAGAAGAAGAAGAAGAAGAGATTTTTTCGTTTTGGCGAAAACTATGTTTATAGTTTAATTTTAACCCTACAACTTACTACTTACTTATATTTTGAATTAAGCTTGGGTTTGGTCACCTAATTGTAATGGCGTAGAGAGGATACAAGCATTTAGTTTTAAAGTCTACTAAATCACCTCTGTAATCAATTTAATGCTGCGAAGTACATCACGAGAGATTGTAAACAGTATAAACAAAGTTACTGCAGCCATGCTACGCTAATAATGAATTGGAATAATCTATTTATTTTCCAAAAACATTCGTTCGAAGCAAAACAATTTTGTCTTCTGGGGGAAAAAAACTGAGTAATTGAGAAATCTGGCTACTGTTATGGATATATACATACACCTATGTATGTTAGAAAATACCACAAGTTACAAAGTATACGGAAGCTAACATTGCATGACTACATACGTATTGCAGTTGTGTTTTTCCTTGTATTGCGACATCTGACGACATCTATCATTTTTACATCCTACACTGGATGTTTTAAATTCGAATTAAAGTTTGATTAGAAATTAGGTAGGCGAGGTATATAAGTTTACTTTGTGAAATTTATCTTGCGTTTCATAATTTTATTCTTTTTTAGATATTTTGGATAGACGCTACGTCAACAGATCGTATCCCAATGTAATTGAGGACAGTTATATCGAGTGCGGCAGCGTAACAGGTCTCAAACTTTATATTGGCAATTCAGATTTTCCCACAATTCATAGCTATCGTAGTAGGACTATTTAACTCATGCACTGAAAGGGTATTAATAGGGTTATAGGTTAATAAAGGATGTTGGGCGCCCGGAGTACCGAAAGGATATCTCCATGTATGAGCTCTTAGGTTGCTCAGGTTGGTAATCGATAGAGTTGAGGTTCTTTCTCTAGGGATAAGCAAGGAGTTGGCCGGCGCAAGATGAATTTTTAATAACTAGACTTTATTAATATAAAGGGACCTGATACACATGTAATATTGTTGACCCATTTGAAGTCGGACAAGGTATTGACCGCAGTAACGCATTTAGAATCCAGGTGGAATCTCGAATTATCTATCACTGATGAATAAATTATAAGGGAAGTTATGTTGTATTTTGTTAATTGATCGCCATGCCGGTGAGTCTGTCCCGACTCCCACCTCGGTGAGTTCCGCCGGACTCAAAACGCTGAACTCTAACGCTAAACTCAGAAATGCAGAACTAACTTAACATCGTTATTGTTGGGTATAAGGTAAACTTCGTTACCCTCTCTCCGTCATCGTGTCGTCATGAGGTCATTACCTTGTCGCGATACAACACTTTATTATATTGGTTGAAAACGATTCCTAAGTACCAAAGAAGGAATCGCCGTCTTTCCATTGGATAAGGATCCACCATGTTTCCTGTATGGACACTCCTTTGGGTCAGTGGCCTTTTCCCGCCTGTTTGCTAGGCTTCGCGTCCTCGCGGTTTGTCGAGTTCGTTATAATGGGTTTTTTACTCGACGCCGTAGTTCCCCAGCCATAAATCATGCTTTGTTAATGACCTGTCAGCGAAGCTCGGTTTAAGATCTTGGTCCACAAAGAAATATCCAGTAATCCGCTAATATAATAAGTTTTCTTAAATTTTAACTCTTTTGTAGCCGCGTCAAGAGCCTGTCGCTTAACAATAGCGGTACCCTGTATTTATTAAATGGTTTCCTTAATTATTAACTGATAGTTTATTCCTACTTCTATCAACTTCGTTTGATTCAATTATTTTTATTTGATGATATGAAAATCAGAATCCTCGTGTTCTCACGATTAGATTCCATATAAGTTTCATATATCTGCGACGATTATTTAGTCGAATAGACATTTAGCATGATATATATAATGTACGTCCTAATCAATTTATTTATTCTAATTTATTAATCTAGAAGTCGGAGTGAAAGATTTTGCTTCAGCACCAAATGGGACTCAATGGCCAATCACGTTTCAATGATTTCTGTTTTACAACCAATCAGAGTCGTGTTTCACGAAATATTTATCAGTGTTATAATTACCATATTAAAGAAGGCTCCTCTTTTTAATATTCTGAACAGGTCTGACCATTATTTTGTAGTGACTGAGCCTGTGAGAATACGGCTACCAGATTGTATATATAGTGCATGAATGTCAACACATGCCGCATGCGGGAGTTAATATAAAAACATTTGTAACAATTGATTATACCACCAAAAAAAAAAACCACTGTTTGCACTTAAATGTTTTTTTTCCAGAAAATATATTGTCATATTTACATCATAGGATATCAGAAATGATTTAATATACAGTTTGATTGATGTGTTTCATTTTTTCTCCCCTAGAGAGCATTCTTATAATATTGCGTCCTTTTGGCAATAAATAGTATGATCTGGTTGCAGTGATAAACAAAAGAAGCAGATGAAGCGTACCTATCGCTTCTCATTCGTTTTCAAACATCGCCGTTTACATTAAATATATAAATATTTTAAAATAACTATGGTTAAATAATGATTTGTGAGTAAACAGCTTAATTTTATTTGTTAAATAGTCCTAACAAATGCCATTACATATGATAAATATTGTTTAAATTACCAATAACTGTATATTTCGATCTTGCAATTACATTTTTACATTTAGCGAAATACATGTCAGCCTCGGTGGACTAGTGGTTATATTTCTTGCCTCTCGTTCCGAGGGTCGCGGTTTCTTGCTCGCGATGGTTTTTTTAGGATACAAAAATCAAAAAGAGAAAATCCTCCGAGAGGGAGTTTAAGCCGTGGATCCCGAGTCTGAAGATTTTGAGGCTCGTAAAAGATCCTTAAGTCTGAATAAAGAGGCATTTAAACAAAATTGTCCGCCCTCATCATCATACTAATTTCTTAGTTGTCCACTAGATGTCTCATTGGGTCGGTATATTGATCATAAATCATTCATGATATCAGTAGGAAAATAAGCGTAACTAAATTAACTTGGTCTAGAAACTCCTAAAAAAAAGCAAAGGCTTGTAGATAAATAAATAAATAATTTTTTAGGAGTTTCCAGATCAAGTTAATTAAGTTACGTTTATTTGCGTACGTATATATATATATATATATATATATATATATATATATGTTATAACCATATTTTTTTTACGTTTAGCAATGGAGGACAAATATGACATGAAAAGAAAAATAAATGCCTGAACCGGAATGAGAACCGAGTTTCTAACTTTATACGATTAGCGCTCTAACCAACTGAGCTACTCAAGAATCCTAACACTAACATTTATTTTCTTATATATATATATATATATATATATATATATATACACAGTGGAGGAAATTGGTATAAAGCCACTAAATTTAGTAGTGAAACAACCTGAAATATTTATGCAAATACCGTATGTGTATCATAGATTACATATAATTATCTTATACATCATTTCATACAGGTCTCCTCATTTTGTTTATATTATATATGTAAATAATACGTAAAATCCAAGAAAACGCTGTTCTAGGGTGGAAATAGGTATAAAGCCAGGTCAACTTCTGGCTCTTATAGAGACATAAATGTAAACAAAACACTGCAATTACATGGAGACGGCGTGTCTGTGAGCATCGTTCATCAGTTACAGGTCAGCAGTACGTACAATGCCACGTGGAAAGCCTCTATCAAGTGAAGAGAAATCAAGAGTTAGTGCCTTAAAGGAGATGGGCCTTTGCAATAGACAAATTCCTACGAAATTGGGGCTTCAAGATGTGTCATTGATAATTTTGTCAAACTGGGCTCACAATATGAAAAAAAAACGCGAAATATGGACGGGCAAGAAAATTGTCTGAGCGCACTAACCGTCTCATTTTACGTAAAGCAAAAGGCAAGAGTATGTTTTCTTCTCAAATCTAGGCTGATTTGAAGTTGTCATTAACAGCCAGACGACTAAAACAAATTCTGTCAGAAGACAAGAACCTAAAATAAAAAATGAACAATGCACATAAGAAAGCTAGAATGACTTTTGCTGAAGAACACATGTCCTGAACTTCAGAATGGAATAAAGTAATGTTCAGAGATGAGAAGAAGTTTAATCTGGACGGGCCTGATGGCCTTCAGTATTACTGAAACGACCTCCGTACTGAAGAGCAAGTTAGAATGAGTAGAAACTTCGGTGGTGGAGGCGTTATGATTTGGGCAGCATTCTGGTTTAAAGGAAGATCAAAAATAGCATGGATACGCACCAAGATGAATTCTGGGTCCTACACTGAGGAGCTTCTGGAGTCCTAATTGATACGAATGTATGTGGAATTTGGCGAAGATCTAATTTTTCAGCCTGATAATGCTTTCATTCACGTGTCTGCTAAATCAAAGGAGTGGTTCAGGAAGAAAGAAATATCACTTTTGACGTGGCCAGTCAGAAGTCCTGATTTAAACCCGATTGAGAACTTATAGGGGCTCCTGGCAAGGCGTGTGTATCGCAATGGACGGCAGTTTGGGACAGTGACTGAGCAGAAAAATATTATTCAGGAAGAGTGGGCTTCAATCTCAGTGGAAGAAATAAACACCCTCATCAAGTCAATGCCAAAGAGAATCTTCCAAGTAATTAACAAGAATGGTGGTTCAACTAAATTTTAGAACTTTGTTGTCTTTTTGGTTCAATCTGTGAAATACACAAAGTGCCTTTATACTAATTTCCACCCATATGTGAGAGTGGTTTCAGTTTTCATGTACTTTTTTTTGGACGGAAATGGATAATTAATTTTGACATTATTTGTGTGTTTTATACTCAATCACTTCCTAAGTTAATATAGAAAATGCCAAAAATGCCAAAGAAAGAGTGTTAACCCTTTTAAGAAGTGGGTTTATGCCAATTTCCTCCACTGTATATATATGCTATGCAGTCAATACAAATATATATATATATATATATATATATATATATATATATATTCGAACCCGGATCTCTGAGTCTGTACCTCAGCGTGAAATCCATTACACTACCAGGCAAATCCAATTCAAACACTTATTTTTCTTATATATGTACGAGGGCGGATAGAAAAGTAACGCACAATAATTTTTTTCTGCCTTGGTATTGCAGCTAGAATGTTGAAATTTCACAGAGATATAGTTTGAAGTTTTCACCACAGATGGTATTTTTTCTCAGGTGCACCTCTTGCGAGAGAAGCTTGAACTACGCAACAAAGATGGCGCGCATGCTACAGTCGTCCACCTGTGAGGAACAGAGAAGTGTTGTTCGATTTTTGTGGGCCAAAGGGCATAAACCCAGTGAAATTCACAGGGACATGCGTGGCGTGTATGGGGATGATTGTATGGACCGTAGCAATGTCTCTAGGTGGTGCACATTCTTCCAAGAGGGACGCGTGAACCTTAGTGATTCGCCACGCTCCGGCCGGCCGACAACAGCAGCAATCCCACAGAATGTCAGAGGCATTGAGGCGGCAATTCTGAACGACCGGCGTGTGCAACTGCGAGCCTTATCGCAGAAGTTCAACATTTCCTATGGTGCGGTGTACGATATTGTTCATGAAAATTTGAAATTCCGTAAAGTTAGTGCTCGCTGGGTGCCTAAGATCCTGACAGACGACCACAAGGGCCAGCGAATGGTGGCAAGCTTGGACCACTTAACGCGGTACACCGCACAAGGACATGACTTTCTGGAAGGAATCGTCACAGGTGATGAGTCGTGGGCGTACCACTACACGCCCGAAACAAAGCAGGCATCAATGGAGTGGAAACATGCTGGTTCCCCAGTAAAGAAAAAATTCAAAGTGACTCAATCTGCCAGGAAAGTGCTTGTGACAGTGTTCTGGGATATGCATGGTGTTTTATTGGTGGACTTTGCTGAACACGGGACCACTGTGAATGCTGCGGCCTACATTAAAACTTCGGTGAAGTTGCGTCGTGCCATTCGTGACAAACGTCACAACATTAACGTTAAACTTCTTCATGACAACGCTCGCCCCCATGTTGCTGCTGTCGTTCGTCAGAAAATCGCCGAATTTGGTTGGGAGGTGCTCCAGCATCCACCATACAGTCCGGATCTTGCACCATCGGACTTTCATCTGTTTGGTCCCATGAAGAAATTCCTGGCCGGCAAACGCTTTGAGACAGATGTGGAAGTGAAATCAGCAGTGCGAAGATGGCTACACTCCAGCCAAACGGACTTCTACGAACAGGGCATATTGAAACTAGTAACACGATGGGAAAAATGTCTTGAGGAAGTTGGTGACTATGTCGAAAAGTAGGTAAAAGATGTAAGTTCATTTGTGATTTTTTCCTTTTCTTTTACTATTAAACTTTTAAAAAAAAATGATTGTGCGTTACTTTCCGATCCGCCCTCGTATTATATTCTCCATTATTACTAGATGTCGCGAGAACTCGGTCTTCACTGCCATCTAGTAGCTGACTATAACAAGTAAGCAAATTAAAGAGAACATTTTTACTTTTATAGCAGTGACGCTTTATAGATGTTACAATTAAATTTTTAACATTGAGCAATGCAAGCTTAATATGGTATGATAAGAAAAATAAGTGTTTGAATTGGATTCGCCTGGTAGTGTAATGGATATCACGCTGAGGTGCAGACTCAGAGATCCGGGTTCGAATCCCGTCCAGGCATTTATTTTTCTTATCATACCATATTAAGCTTGCATTGCTCAATGTTAAAAATTTAATTGTAACATATATATATGGGATCGGATTCCCTATCGCGACAGGCTCCTGGGTGAGGTTTATTTCAAGGTTTTTCCTCACCTGTAAGACAAATGTCACAAAACTTACGGCCCGACCCCCACCCAAAACTATAGGCCATCGCCATCATCCTCATCATTACCATCTTTCACCGGTGTTGAAAGCAATGGGAAGCTACCACGTTTATAATTCCCTAGTAAAGCTGTAAAGCATAGCATGCAAATGATATGATTGCAGTTAAGGACCTGCCTTCGGGCAGAATTACTATATATATATATATATATATATATATATATATATATATATATATTATTCTCAATTTATACGAGAGGTAGCGGGATATCGTTCCAACTGCCATCTAGTGGCTACTATAACAAGTAAACACTTTTAAAGAGAATATTTAAACGTATAAAGTTAAAAACCCGGGTTCAAATTCTGACTCAGGCATTTATTTTACTTTTAATGTCATATATATATATATATATATATATATATATATATATATATATATATATACGCACAACTACAAGCCTCCCCCCTTTTTTTAGGAGTTTTCAGACCAAATTAATTTAGTTACGCTTATTGATGACTATGTATGTGTATATATATATATATATATATATATATATATATATATATAATGTTGCTAAATCACATTCCACAACAGTAAATTGTTAGTTTTTTTAATTAGGAAAGTGCATAAATTTCCTAATAACCTAAAAAATTACACTTTTTTGTTAAATTATATGTGCTCTGATCTAAAAAACAAAAGGTAATTCATATATCGTTACATCCTGTACATACTATGCAGTCAATACCTCCTCGAAGTTCATTTACAGGCACAACGACGTGATATTTCATTGTATGAAGTTTAACAAAATAAAATATGTAACGATGTGTTTAATGAATGACTTTTGGAGGGAGCACACTTAGAGTGAACAGTGCAGAAGCTGTAACGTTTCCATCCCAAGTGGTGAAGGAGCGTTAAATATTTTACAGGCTGTTGTATTTAATAATGAACACGTGTCGACACGATGCAAACACTTCACATTAACTGGATTAGAACCTCACCCACCAGAGACATGTTCTCTCCAACCTTCCTTAAATATCACTTTCATAACTATTTCCTTCAATGAGCATTCTTAACTAACTCTATGGCGCTAGAGACCTAGCAACCTTGGTTTAAAGCTGGCTGCGAGGCTCGCATCCTCTTGTCAATCACACGTTTGGAACATCATCTAACAAAATATTAACCCATTCGCCTCAGAACACGAGGTACACTCGCCGACTGTTAAATGGCCTTCAACTCAGAAGACGAGATACACTCGCTTAACTCTGCGTGTTGTACTTTTTTTTTCTTAAATTTTTTACATCCCTTGGCAGGGTAATGTTTTGTTAACATTTATGAATAGCAGAGGGACGTATTTTGGCTTTCACCCTTGTTGACATATCAAGTACCGTTATCTTTTGTTTGTTTTGAATGCCTGAAAATAGACAATATAATTTAGTGATTTAAATCTGGTTTCTGGGGAATTGCGTTGAGCATTTAAACCTGAAGAGAGTGGGTTAATTACACTGAGCAACAAGAAAATAAACTTTTTTTTTTGTCTCGGAAAGAAAAATCTGCGATTCTGATAGTATTGTTTCTCATAAATTCAAATATGATATCGGTTTTTCTCCATAACGCAAGGTTTCCGAGAGACTGGAATTTATAATTTCAAACAATTTAATATTTTCTACATTCGTAACTACACAGTATTCGAACATTTGGACTCACCTACATAGTAAGAAAAGAAGATTTTCTGCTATATTTCGCCTGTGGAGCATCCCTCTTGCTGCTGTGTCTGTCTGGGAATCTACTTATCCCTATCTTCTTGTCATCACTGAAAGACGAAAATGGTTATTGTGAGCTATCCTTAAAAGATGCTGTCGCCGACTTTTCTGTAGAGTTTTTTGAGATATTCAATTCTGTGTACAATAATTTTGTGTATTTGTTATGGTTTAGGCAGCGTAAGTCATTTAAGGTTAAAAAAGGGGCTTTTTCTACGTTTTTTAGTGGAAAGGGTGTTTTTTAAGGGTGTAGGAGTTGAGTATCACAACTATCTTATAGCCTATGTTCATCCCGGGAATCTCCTGAACATTTTGAAAAAAAAAATCCCTAACAATCGGATCAACGGTATGGCCGCGCATAAAGTACGAACAAACAACAACAAACAAACAAACCAACATTCATTTTTATATATTAGATTATACGAAAACAAGTGTAACTAAATTAGTATGGTTCAAATTGTTCCCTGTAGGGGAAGAGCGCCTAAATCTCTGTTAAGGGAAACATGGGCTTACAAGATACAAGAAGATGTATTAAAGTTTTAGAAGATAAAATTTGTTATAGAAAATATAGAGCAGAATAAACTTTTTTTTTCAGTACGTGACCTGTGGTTCGTAAATATTGAAAAATACGATACGTGGTGCAGTAAGTTATTTCTAAACTTTAAATTTATGACTTGTCTGTTTTTTTGTAATGAAACCTTTGAGTTGCATTGTGAAATTTAAAATGTTTTGATTCAGCAGCATGAGTTGCAAGCACTAACAATAAAAAACCTGCTATGACGTGAGAAGTTAAGACACAGATCACAAAACACGTCAATGTTTCCTGTTTCGGAAATTCACCGCAACTACAATGTTTCAAAGTTTCTCCATTCTTAACTACAAAACAATGTAGTTACTGAAGTTGTAACATGGAACCACATCACTTTGATAATATTCTGTAGCAGCGAAACAAATCTCGTTATTATGATTTTTCTTTTCTTAAAAATTCCAGGATCTTATACAAAGGGTAACATAAAATAAAGTATTCGTCACACTGGTGGTTTGTAATCTGTACCTTGCAGCACGAAGGGACCAAGTTTTTTTTTTATTTAACAGGTTTTCTCAATATTTCACATATTTTTGCGCCCAATTAATCTATTGTCATTCTCCTCCAATTCTCTCTGTCATTCCAATTTCCATTGTCCAATCTATTTTCCCTTAATGTTGCTCGAAACAACATCAACCCACGTTATTTTTGGCCGTCATCTTCTTCTTCTACCAATTGGTACCCAATCGTCTTGATAATCTGTCTTCTGCCAATACCTGTTCCAAGCCAGGTTGGATAATGTTGAGGGGGAGGAGTAACAACCTCATTTAAAAACCAGGGTTCAGTATACCCGGCTGATAGTACCCTGTAAAGGCCCCTGCCCATGGTTACAAATAATGTTACCTTGTAATTAGACGTTGGTTCGTCAAGGGCTAAAGGAAGAGGACATTGATTAAAATGTTCCTGATCCTCCTGTTTGTTTGAAAAAATGTACAATACTAAAAGCCCAAGAATGAAAATCCGAATGTATTTAATAAACTACCAAAGAAGCCAAGAAGGAAATGACAATTCTTCTAGGATCGTGGACTGTACAAGATATAAATAAAATAAAATAAGTTAAAATGTACCTTCTTCGATCAGAGCCGTCGCCCTCAACTTATAAAGTATGTATGATTTTATGTCTGAAGGCCTTTCAGAATCTCCATTCCATTTTCAGCAGGTCTTTCTTCGCTACATTACTTGATGTTCTCGGTGCTGGTCCTAATGTAGTGTTGTCGTGACTCACTACATTAGGACCAGCACCGAGAACATGAAGCGATGTAGCGAAGAAAGACCTGCTGAAGATGGAATGGAGATTCTCAAAGACCTTTAGACATAAAAGCATACATATTTTATAAGTTGAGGACGACGGCTCTGACCTAAGAAGGTACATTTTAACTTATTTTATTTAATGACTATCCACCTCAACGGTTTTAACAATGAATTGTATTGGTATTGGCTGCACAAGATACTAGAAATGAAACTGGTGAAATAATAAATAGCATAAAACAAAGTTTTTTTTCTTATAAAGCCTCGTTTTTATTACTACAAATTTGTCCCGCAACATGTGCCCGAAATTTGTTGAAATGGAAACAGTATGCAACATGTTGCGCCACAAGTGCCGGGGACAAAAAATGTTGCAAGCGACTGCGTTGGTCAACATGTATCGCACTTGTGCCACAGGATAATGGAAACAGACTGCAACATGTCCCAAGGACACGCGCATGCGCAGTACAGTCTATACAGTCTATATATTGGATATCCTGTGTAAATACATTAAAGAACTGTAGCTAAGAAACGAAGGGTTGTCGCTACATTTCACCAGGAGAAATTGGTTCTCGACATTTCCTGGATTTTGTAATCTCCGGTCCAATAAGGTTTAGTAAAAATTCAAAATCACTTTCTGTCATTCTAACAAAATTCTCGTAACCACTTTGGAGACGTAAGTCTCCCATCAACGAGTTGTAGGCTCCTTCCGAATGTATTTTCGCTAGAAAACTTCTAATCCACCATCTCGGTCGTTTTCGCCTTTTTTTTATTTAGAAGTTCATAGTATGCGCCTGCCATTACCACAAAAGCTGAAATTGGAAACAGTACAAAAAATGACGCGCAACATGTTGCGGGACATGTTGCGCGTCATGTGCCGGCAACTTGTTGGAATGGAAACGAGCCTTTATTGGAATGCTATTTTGGCAGGTGACTCCACGATGAAGTGATTAGTCACCATCTCTGAATCCCGAGTTAGTGTGTCGAATCTCCATGTGAGTTTCGTAGTGGATGAATGTATACCAAGGCAGATTTTTCTCGGAGTTTATCCCGTTTTCTCCTGTCAAAAACCTCATATTCATGTAATCTATTTCATTTCGTATACCGATATGATGTGCGACAGGGAAGGTCTGCCAAAATCCTCGTATATCACAGGTATTTAATAATAGGGGCTAGGCCTATATCTTATATCACACCTGTACCCAGCATTACACCGAACGCAGGTATAGGGTTTATTTGACGCCGGTAAACTGGATCACGATCCTAGAAAATGCTGTAAATTGGGTCCCGGCTCAAAATCGGTAATAGCTTAGTTGGGTCCCGGGACAAAAAGGTAGAGATAGGTAAATTTAGGTCTAGCCTGCGAGAATTACCCAGGAACACCGCGTTGAGTTTGGCTGGATCGATCACCCCCCCCCCCAAAAGTTAATAAGAAGGTCTAAAATATTTTAGCCTGATAGAAACATTTGAAACTCAACTATTTTACAAATCATTTCTTTTCCTTCTTTATCTCAGTCTAACCTTTCACTTTATAGGTGCGTTTTACATCCCATACGCCACTCGAGCCTTACACTGGCAGGACCTGTCGGGAGAAGGATTTTAAAATTTGGATTACAGATCCAATCCAGAACTAAGTAAACTAAACACAGTTAGTTTTAAAAAAGCAACTAAATTAATTATTTAAAATTAATTATTTTTAATTAATTAGTTAGTTAAGCGAATAAAATTAATCATTTGAATATTTTAAAATAATAATAATAATAATTAATTATAAAGCATATATTTTTGCTTATATTATTATGAATCAATATATTACTAATCAATTGAGTTGGTGTTTACTTTATGAAAATCCATATTTATTAATTAAATAAAAATAAAACTACAATATATTACTAATAATTTTCTTCTGTATTATTGGTTATAATCCGTCACATTATATGGTTTATATTATTTTATGTATATCATTCTCCATTGCATTAATTCTTTTGTTAGAATAAGTATTATTACAAATGCATTATTATTTTTACTGGTATATATATATATATATATATTCTATTTGTATTATTCGTGTACCTGAACTGCACCCGAGCACGAGCACTTGCTCATTCGGGTGTCAATACTGTATACATTGTATACATACATTTATTTGTAAATAAAATTTATTCTTATTCTTAAAAAAAGAATATATATTTATATATATATATATATATATATATATATCAACTCAATATCAGGACGTTCTCCAAGACAACACATAAACAAGACGAAACACACCATTTACGCATATATTCACACTAAAGATGCGAATATGATAATTATGGTAATGATGGTCAGACGGTGTTCCGGGGCCGTTTAGGCTTTCACGTTTTCTGAAGTTCTCTTACAGGTGAGGAAAAACCCGAAAAAAACCATCACCCAGAAAACTTGTCCTAATCGAGGTTCGAATCTGAGGCCGCTTGTGTACGAAGCAGCAATGCTATCCCGAGACTAAAGCGATGGACTTTAGAAATTCGAACGTAGTAATTTGTTCCGTTGTCAACAATCCAATTTTAATAAAATATATATTTTATTTTCTTAATTCAGTCAGCTTTGCTCAACTTATACCTAAAATGCTTGCTTAAACTTTGGATTGAAAATCTTTCAATATGTCAATGAAGTTAAAAAATGATTTGATGTTCATATAATTATTCCCTTCAAATATTAACGCATTTCTATTTGTACGAAATGAATAGTAACTAATTCAAACTTACTGGCAGAATCTATCCCTTAGGTTTATGGACGCGCGGACATAAGCTATCCATACATCCCTATCTTGAGCTAATGTTTTCTAATCATTCCCTGTATATTCTACTTCTCTCAAATCATAGTTAATGTTATTTTCCCACCTCATTCTTGATCTACCAACTGGGTGTTTTGAGTCTGATTTTCCTACAAGAAGTTTCCATGCACGTCCTTCATTCCACATTCCTACCACATGTCCTGCCCATCGCAGTCTACCAGACTTAACTGTTCTTATTACCAAATGAATAGTACCGTACAAAATTAAAAATCAACATATGTAAGAAAATTAGAAAGACCCAATTTACCAACCATATAAAAAGCGGAAATTCACCGGGAACCAATTTATCTAGGCCCCATTGTCTTTACTATGTTGGCAGAAAGTATATCATCTTTATAAATGAATGCCTTTAAGTTATTAAACTGTCACATGTATTAATTTCTCTATAAATAAAAAACAATTATAAAATCATTATCCTGACAAAACATTTCTATTATTTTTTTAACGACGCTCTATAACAACTCAAGTCATTAGCATAGCAATTCAAATCTGGGTGATTAAAACTTATACACCATCATTCCTCATGATCACGGAAATGAAAATCTTACAATTAATTAAATTAATTTAACAATAAAATGTTCAACTCTGATGAGTATTGAACTCGGGCCCGCCTGGCGGCTGAGTTCAGAAATGTAACGTAAGTTCTTTTTTAAGAAGAAAATAATCTTCTTTCAAAGTACATAGTATAATTCTAAACGAGGAGAGGTTTTGTACGCAGCATTGTGAATTGTAAGTTGTCAATCATAAATAGTATCAAATAAGTCGCTAAAAGAAGCAAGAACGTTTTTTGCAATGACCCTCCTTTCTGTTTAATTGTTCCAGGTCATCCATACAAATACATAAGAAAAGTGAAACGTGACACTTTATTAACGCAGTAGGCACAGTTGCCTTATATTCATAGAAGGTGTTCCAACTGGTAACCATTTACACTAACACACAATCGAAGGCAACCCATGAAAGACCGTATTGCTGCCTGAATTGTTTCCAGTTGAATGAACGCATCCGTTGCTGCATGTATTCTGGTGTTAACGGGATGTTCGGGAGAACAATGTTATTGTTTCGGATGTTAGCATTATGATACATTTTTAATTCTTAAGGAGTGAAATTCATTATATGTGATTTACTTAAGAGTTATTTTATAATATCATATTATTTTATCCTGTAGAGCAATATAGTTACATAGAAATAAATTATAAAATGGAAGTGGACAGCTAATGACAAATGAGTGAAATTTTGAGGAGGTGGCTCCATTCAAATTCCTAGGAACAATAATTACAAACAGGAATGAGATGCACAAAGAAATTAAACATAGACTCAATTCTGGAAATACGTGCTATTATGCATTACAGAGAACCTTGACGTCCCAACTCTTTTTAAAAAATGTTAAACTAAACATATATAAAACTATTATTCTACCAGATATATTATATGGATGCGAAACATGCACTCTTACTTTAAAGGAGGAAAGGAGATTACGAGTATTTGAGAATAAAGTTCTTAGGAACATTTTTGGACCAAAGAGAGATGAACAGACAGGTGAATGGAGAAGACTTCCTAACAGTGAACTATATAGCTAGTGTTTATAGGAAGCCAGATATAATCAGAACAGTTAAGTCTTGTAAACTGCGATGGGCAGGACGTGTGGCATGAATGGAGAATGAAAGAAGTGCATAGAAGCTTCTTGTAGGAAAACCAGAGGGAAAACGCCCAGTTGGTAGACCAAGAATGAGGTGGGAGAATAACATTAACTATGATTTGAGAGAAGTAGATTATACAGGGGATGATTGGAAAACATTGGCTCTGGGTAGGGATGTATGGAGAGCTTATGTCCGCGCGACCATGAACCTGTGATTCGATAGTGCTGGTGAGTTACTTAGTTAAAACAATGTAGTTTCGACAATGAAATTTCTATAGTTATTTTAGACTCCGGTTGTAAGACAATTAAAAAAATCCAATGGCAGTCAAAATTGAAAAAGATTTGAGGCGCGCAAAACAAATTAGACCCTCTCTCCTATGCAGAACTTGATTTGTAAATAATAATGAACTGTGTGTACGATCCGGCACACACCTTTACACATCTGACTTCATATTTCATTCTTTTTGTGTTACCCCTTCCCTCGGCGCCGCCTTATTTCTCTTTTTCTCTTGCCTAATACTGTAGGCTACAGGTAAAATGAGCAAACCACAGACTTGGGGAAGTCAAGTTAGTTTGCATTTACCGCCAGTCCGAGTTTGACCTATTCGTTCCAATAAGATGCAAGAGTATTTTTTCTGCATTATGGCAGGTTTACTAAGTTATGCTTTAATTTGTTTTTCTTTGTATCCTATGGTTCGCTAATAATTAATTATACTTCAGAATTTATCACCGATCAACGCTAGGTGTTGTGATTGTCTGTAAAACAGCTGGAAAGACAGTGCACATATATAGCGTTAGACGTCGCTATTGAAGGCCGCTCAGTGGAACGAAGTATAGAATGTAGTTACGCATGAATGATCGGTTTTTATTTTTGTTTCATAAACGAAGTATAACTATGTTATGTTTTCGTTACCGACGGCAGAATTAGGAACTACTGAAGTCGGAACCTTCTTTTCCAAATTGTTCAGTTTGTAAATAGTATAAGCTTTTATTATTATAAGTGGGGTTTCGAAAAACCTACCATAATAGTAGAGTATATAAAAAATAATATTTTACAATTCATACTGATGTATGCACAATTCAATAAAACGTGTTGTATACTCACTTAAAATGGGTATGTAGTGTATATTATACAATCACTCAATTCCATTTTTAATAATTTGACAAATTATATTTATAAGTAACACTAACTAAAACTCGTGAAAGCAAATTAGTACCGTATTTTTAAAAAAATTTCAATGTCGATATTAAATTATTTCAACTGTTGATTTTCAAAAATAATATATACATATTCGCAATCATCGAATTGTTGAATTATTATATTCGATGATATAAATAAAGCTTCTTAAATTAATAGGTTGTTATAGCTGAAAAAGTATACCACATAATTTGATTTTATGTGGTTTTTCTGTGTTTTGTAAAAATATAACTTCCATACATAAAATATTATTAATATAATAATATTAATTCGAAAAATTATATTATTGAGATACTTGTACTTTTCAAATCGTTTCACATCACCCAATTACATTTCTCGTCTTGCATCAGCAAATGAATGCTTCACTAATCGATAGATCGAAACTTCATTTGACCTTATGGTTATCGATCAACTCGTATATTTCGTTTTCGACTTGTGACGTCAGGCCTAACTAGCTGGTATTCAATGACTTCGTCACAAGCTTGTTATCGATGTTTTATCAGCCACGCATCGAAATACGCATGCGTGAATTCATCTGTGATTTAGTAGCTGGTGTTAGAAGGGGTAATATGAACACAAGAAGCTGCGTCAAGCCAAATCCGATAGATGACTATTGGCAACGGCGGGAAATTTGAAATATAATGTTCACGCGTAATTGATTTGAGAGAAATTTCGTAAATCTATTAGTTTATTTTAATCTAAAATTATGAATATACTAATTACCGCAGCAGTACTGGGTAGCTGGAGTTGTGTTTATGAAACAAAAATAAATCTGTTCATTTATGCGTAACTACATTCTGTACTTACTTCCACTGATTGGCCTTCAACATCGTCGTTTCAAGCTGTTTACGCATATCCTTTCCAGCTGTTCCGACCTACAATTAATATGTGCTTTATGTGCACATCACCTAACGTTCATCTGCTTCTTTTCCAATGTATACTAATAAGTATAATCAATGAGGCATTCGTTTTATGTGTCTTTGAAGGAGCCACACTTAAATTGTAAATAGTTTATGCTGATATATTTACATGTATATTTTGATTTATCATCATCATCAACAACAACAAGGATTAAGCCCAATGGCCTGTTCCGATCTCATTATAGGTCGAATTGGTCCTTCCATCTCTTCAATGGTCTTCCCAACAATCTTCTCCCTTTTGGTTTATAATTATACATTCTTCTTAGTATGCGCTGTTCATTCATTCGTAATACGTGCTGAAGGTAAGCAATTTGATAATATTTTATTCTTTCACAGAGATTAAATATATTATGTTCTGTTCTTACATCTTCTTTTTCTTTTTATGTGTCCTTTGGTATACTGCTATTGTTCTCAACATCTTCGTTTCTGCAGCCTCTATTTGTTTACTATCTGCCTTTGTTAGTATCCAGGTTTCTCATTCATAGATAAGAGATGGAACTGCCAATACTTTGTAAAATTTTAAAATAGTTTCTTTTCTAGTTTTATTCAATAAAGTACGTTTAATTGTACCACATAGATAATTGAATCGCATTTTAGTGTGTTTATCTAAATTTCTGTCATTTTGTATTTATTTACTTTAAATTTCAACATCTGTCTCCAATTAAAATATTAGAGTTTAGGTTGAAAACAATACTTTTAATTTGGCACCCTGTTATTACATGTTGACCTGGCTCATCATATGGGGTACACATGCAGGTACACTGCCGTTTCTCTCTCCCACAGTTATTTATATAGTATGTTTCTGTATCCACTGCTTCAAAATGATGTAAAAACATATGCCACAGTTTAATAACATTGATTTTGTTTCATTATCATTTAAGTAGCTAGAAAGGGTATAGACTCTTAGTTTTTTAAGGAAATTAAAAATTAATTATCCCGTTTTGAAAGCTGCATCTTTTTAAATATTCTTCACTAATTATTAGACATAATTTTGTACGTTCCTCAATTTTATCATTATAAATTTCTTAAATCAAGAATCCTGCATTTTTTATATTATTATTAACACTGCGGGCATAATAAAACACATTTGATTAAGGCTATAATCTGAATTATTTTAACTGTTTTTTAATCCGTTTAGTCAGTAACTCTCTCTGATTTCCATTATATACATAATGCACATGAGCTACAACGGAATAAGTCTTATGGAATAAACTTAACAGTGCTCGTTTTATTAACCGATGTTGGTTATGGAAGGTCGTTATCATTAACATAGATGGCAGTAATATCAATAAATGCTCATTAAAATAATTATTATTGGATTATGAGTAATCAAACATAGATATCTGTTAATTACCTGCTGGTTTTTCATGTTTAATTATGTTGTTTTAATAGAGCGAGTGAAACGCATGCATTTTATACTACAGAATTTATATTGAGTGATCTTTAATAAATATAACAATGAGTGGGATTCTAGTTGAAATTTATATATCATTCTATACAGTGGTCATAATTTTGTTTTCCTATAGTTGATCGTCTAAAACTAATTTTTGAATTCGATTTTAGGTTCTTGCCTTAAAATCGATACAGCAGAAAGATACATGTAATCGAAGACAAGGTCCCTGCGAATTTATTTGTACTAGGGAGAGGCTGTGAGATAGGTAAATCGCATGATCTTTATGGAAGCAAGATGTATTAAGAACACTTACCGGTACGTCTCGCGAAGTGAGATGAGCAAGATATGTGGCACAAATGGGAAAAGAAAGGATGGTATGGAAACTTATTGTAGGAGAATCAGAGAAAAGTGAAGTAGTCACGTTAAGAATGAGGAAGGAATAACATTAACCATGGTTTGAGGGAGATAAGTTATACAGTCGATGATCAATAAACAATAACTCAGGATAGCAATGTATGGAGCGCTTATGACGCCGCGAAAACATTGAGCAACAAAAAATAAACTTTTTGTCTCAGAAAGAAAAATATGTGATTCTGATAGTATATTCTGCTGAATTCAAATATCATATCGATTTTTCTCTATCACGCAAGGTTTCCGAGAGATAGCCATTTATAATTTCAAACACTTTAATATTTTCTACATTCGTAACTACAAAATATTCGAACATTCGGACTCACGTAGAAAATAAGAAATGACGATTTTCTGCTATAATTCGACTGTAAAGCATCCCTCTTGATGGTCCAACAATAATGGCCAGCATATAGGGATCCCATTTGTCTTGATATGTCTTTTCCATAGCTGAAACAATTTGAGATAGCTCATTTGGTTTTATTTTACAATGGAGGGAAAAAACGTTTATTTAAAATAATTATTTAAATCCATTAATTGAAGTAAAAAAAACTGGGTGATGGAGAAATTCCGAATACATATTTGAAAACACAATAAAAAAGCTGCATTAAGTACAACTATTGGTACTCATGACACAAAAGTCATGTTGACCAGTGTTATGTAAGTTACCTCTGGGTTCGTTCATGGTAATGAATGAATTAATTAGTCCTTTAATAAATTGTAATAGGCGTATGTTCTGCCAATTCCTTCTTGGAACAGCTATATTACTGATATTCTCCCTACATACATCAAATCATATTACCTTTATTTAGTTTCAGTAGATAGTATTATTTGATATTTAGGATGTGACATTTCATTTAATTATGATAATGATATGTAACTAATAAAATAGCAAAAATACCAGGGAATATCTGGTACGATAAAACGATCACTAAATAACAAAACAACAAGAGAGTCCCAATTGAAATATTACAAAACGTTGGCAATACCGGTACTGCTCTATGGTTCAGAAGCCTGGATACATAAAAAACAAGATCTAAGTAGGATAACGGCGGGAGAAATGAAATTTTTGAGATCTGTTAAAGGGTGCACTAAGGAAGATAGAATCAAGGACACAGAAATAAGAGAGGAACTTCAAATATTTGCAATTAATGATAAAATAGATGCATATGGACAAAAATGGAAGCAGCACATAGATAGAATGAATGAAGATAGATATCCAAAACAAATAACAAAATACAAACCTAAAGGCACCCGAGATGTGGGCAGACCTAGAAAGAGATGGGCTGAAGTCGGAACGGGTCAACAGACCTAATCCATGAATGCAGATGATTTAAATTCATTCCTCCCTAAAATAACTGAGTAACTTCCTGAACATGAATGATTATTTTTATTCTATTTCATTATTATGTATGATACAATTTCAATGCAATACATTAATTTGAATAAATATAAATATGGTATACGGTTTAAAATAATTAAATAAAATACATAAAAATAATGATTTAATATTACGTCTGTCTCTCTCCTTCTTTCTCTCATTCTGATTACAAGTTTAATTGTTTATTGATTTTGAAGTTAATTGGAAATTTAAACGTAAAAAAATAGAGCTTATCAGAAGATTAAAAATGTCTTAATAAAGTATGAGTTAAGAAATCATTAATTCATTATACCATTTTATCTACATAAGTGAATACTAATAAAATTCATATCAAATTCCGTTGAGGTGAATAGTCATAAAATAAAAATTAAAATATACCTGTTCGCAGGTGCCGTCGTCCTCAACTCTGTTAAAATATTATATTAAAATGTTATTTGTAGCCTTTCAGAAGTTAACTCCCACCATCAGCAGGATGAGTCTGTTATTATCTGTTGTTGTTCACGACGATGTGGACTTGAGGTGTGCACTTTGTCGTGAACTAGAACAATAGTAGCAGACTCATCCTGCTGATGATGGAAAATACCTTCCGAAAGGCCACCCAGATAACATTTTAATATAATATTTTAACACAGTAGAGGACGACGGCACCTACCAACACGTGTATTTTAATTTTTACTTTATTACTACCTACAGTTTTCTTATCACTATGGTATTATATAATAATAATAATAATAATAATAATAATAATAATAATAATAATAATAATAATAATAATAATAATAATAATAAATAATAATAATAATAATAATAATAATAATAATAATAATAATAATAATGTTTATTTGTTCTGGCAGAGTTACGCCACGCGGTCTCTTCTTTCGCTTAAGCAACACAAATATAAAAGTACATATTTACAATATAAATTATATTATACAATGGTGCCTGTACAATGTTATAGTGAAGTGACTTGCGTGATGATAAAGAAAAACGATATGGCGAAACCCGGTGCCGGCGCGTAGCCTACAACTGTCGAAAATAACCAAGGGAACTGCCAGGCTTAACGTCACTATTCGAAGGACGAATCGCTATCACCAGTATCACGTACCTTCTCAACATAATTATGTGCTGCAATTGAAAATTGTACATTATGAACCCTCCTGGCTTGCAATGGTTGACAGTTCCCTTATAGGGTATTATTCGAATAGATGAAGGTCGGTTAAATTCTGCTCAGAGACCTTTTTATTCATATTTGAGATTCTTTTACGAACCCGAAAACATTCAGACTCGGGTCCCATGGCTTATATTCCCACCTGGAGCTCTTGATCCATGGATTCTTCCAACCTAAAAATCCATCGACACCAGCCGGGTTTGAACCCGCGACCCTCAGTGTTAGAAGCTCGGAATATAACAAATAACGATAATATTAATGCAACCAAATTTAGGAAACATCGCTGAACAGTTAGATCTATTAACATTCATAATTCAAGGGGTCCCTAATAGTGATTCAAATTAAACTATCAAAAGTTACTCTGATATTTACGGCTAGGATTTTTATGCACTAAAAGTTAAGATTGCAACTTAGTAAGGGGCGGATTCCTACGACATGTCATATTTTTACCAAATCCTATATTCTGAGCTTCAAGTAAGTAAAAACATTTATATACGCCTTACTATTAAGATTAAGTGGTATTTATTGGGTCTTAAAAGTCATAGGCCTATTTTTCACTTTTTCAGATCTTTGGTCATACTTCTGCTTATTTCTATGATAAAGTCATATTTCTTTTTAACCCTTAAATTCGTAATGCATCCTTTTGGAAACATCAGTTGGTTCAATTAATCTAATATTTTAAATAAATCAGAAGAAAACTAACAGAAAGAAACCACTGAAATATGTGTCTGATTATACAATAAACCTAATACTAACAGTTACACAAGATTCCGTTTTCACTGCGGTCCGCCACATTCAAATAACTGACAAGAAATTTGAGTTTTGCCAATTTAAGTGTTAATGGCCTAGTCATCAGGCGATTGGAAATAACCAACATTGTATCTGTATAAAAAACCGTCAGCTTCACAGTTCACTTATTTCGAAAGTTTCTGTTAACAGGTAGCAAACGTTTGCACTGGACTGTAGAAGAAGATTTTCTTTTCCTATGATACAACTGAAATATATGAATGGACAATTAATATAGTATGGGTAAAAAATTAATTCAATTATAAGGTCACATATTTATCTTTTTAGGTCACATTTAAACCTTTTTTAGGTCATAATTGCACACATATTTTCTATTTTTTAGGTCATAGAAATCCGCCCCTTACAACGTAGTATGTTAGACTTATGACTAACTTTTGTTTTTGTTCCACACACAAACACTTGAATAGTATAATGAGGAGTTAGACTTCTGAATGTCTTTTGTTTTGGTTTCACACACAAACAGTTGAATAATATATACTATCTGCATTGCAATCTTATCTTTTATTACATAAAAATCCTAGCCCTATAGATATTTTACTCTCCATTGAATTATCATAAGTAATGCCACGAGTGATTTCCAAATTATCGATAAATTCACGACTCACGAAGTGAGGAGTGAATTTATCTAGAGAATTTGGAAATCAAGAGTGGCATTTGTTAGGACTATTTAACGAATAAAATTAAGCTGTTTACTCACAAATCATTATTTAACTAGTTATTTTAAAATATTTATATATTTAATGTAAACTGCGATGTTTGAAAACAAATGAGAAACGATAGGTACGCTTCTACTGCTTCTTTTGTTTATCACTGCAACCAGATCATACTATTTATTGCCAAAGGAACGCAATATTGTAAGGAGGAGCTTTCTTTAATATGGTAATTATAACACTGATAAATATTTGGTGAAACACGACTCTGATTGGTTGTAAAACAGAAATCATTGGAACGTGATTGGTCATTGACTCCCATTTGGGGCATGAGTTAAATAGTCAGTATTATAATTTGATTACTAACGTATCTCATATGCTAAATCGGCTATTTTACTTTACAGAGTGTTTGTTCCCTACCTCATAGTGCTTGTTTAAAGCCAGTCTAGAAATTAAAATTATTATATAATTCAAGTTGTGACATGTTCGTGAAGGTTTGGAAACCGCATTGTTGGTGGTGGCGCCAGTAGCCATCTAGATAGTATTTCTAGGCGTAATGATGGAACATAATTGAGCTTCTGAAATAAATCCAGAAACTGTAGGACTAAATGTTATGTCCTTTGTACCTTCCATAATTTTAAAAGAGGAGGGTTAGAGTTTTCGATCGCTGCGAACTGACAGTGGCAGTGGAGAAATGTTCCCCGTAGAGATTGCCGCTGTGAGTGCTGGTATTACGTCCCATTTGAGGTCGCCTCTAATGGGCGTTGGCCCAAAAGTGCGCCCCATGGGATTTAGAATCGGCTGGGGTGGACTAGTGGTTATGCTCCTTACCTCTAGTCCCGAGGGTCGAGGATTCAAATTCAGCCGGGGTCAATGGATTTTTTAGGACGAAAAAATCCAATGAGCAAGTCCTCCGGGAGAGACTTTAAGCCATGGATCCCGAGTCTGAATACTTTCAGACTCGTAAAAGGTCCTTAAGCCTGAATAAAAAGCCCTATAAGCAAATTAATTTACCGACCCCAACGTCCTATTAATACCTTAGTTGTCTCTGTTGGATGTCTCACTGAGTCGGCGTGTTGACAGCATGCCAACCATGACATCTATGGCGCAAAAAAAAGGTAACTAAAAATTAACTTGGTCCAATAACTCCTAACACAGGAGAGGTTATGGCTTAACAATGGGCTTCATCATTATAGATGGGATTTAGACTTTTTTTTTCTCCTCTCACGAGAGCCACCCTTCGAGGCTGGGTTAGTTTAAATTTAGATTATTTAGATTACGGCGGAAATTTCGAGGGAAATGGGTTTGTACGTTACAGACATACTCTATGTTGCATAATAAGCTGATTAGACAAATATTGAAATTAAATAATTTGGAAGGAAAAAAATAATTACAAATTAAAATATTAAAAGGGGAATATGACTTTGTTTGTTGAGAGCGATGGACGTTTCCGAAGCCGCGATTTCAAAGGGGCTGCTGGTACCAAAGCCGACGAGTTTCAGTTTATACACTGTGAGGATTTAGTTATCATGATTTACTCTACGCACAGCTAACCTTGAGTGCCGTCCTTGTCTAACAATATTCACAATAACATTTACAGTCAGTGACTGGTCTTCGTTTGTCAAAATTCTTAGAAATGCTTGTGTGTATTCATCCCCATCCTTCTAACACATTCTAGCGCGTGGCTATTTATTTACTCTAATCTAATTGCTCTAGAGCAATAATATCAATTATCACATACTGCAAAACAGTAATGAAAGTAAAAGAATAGCAAACTGAAGAAATAATGCTCACAAAGGCATCAGGCAAGGTGACTCTTTAAGTCATTCTTTTTAATATTATAAAGGATAAAATTATTGAAACATACCACCACGTTTGGGTTATAAAATGGGAAACACTAGATTTCACTTGATATGTTACGCAGATGATGTCGTTCTGCTTTCGGAATCTGAAGATAATTTACAAAGATCTTTACATCAATTTAATATAAATTCCAGAAAATACAATATGGAAATTAACACGAATAAGGCAAAATGCTTAACAATATCAAAATAACCAGTAAGATGCAAATTAGAAGTGGAAAGAAAAATTATAGAACAAGTATCAGAATTTAATTATTTAATTTTATTAATAACAAACGCTAAAAATTTAATAAAAGAAGTAAAGAAACAAGCTGATAAACCAGCACAAATATCAGAATATATATGAAAGATTTAATTTGGCTCAACAAACATATGTCAATAGAAAGCAAAAACCGCACATACAAAACGATAGTTCGATCAGTTATCGTATATGAAGCAGAAACTAGGGCTGATACAAAAAAAAAACTAAACAAATAATAAGCACATGTGAAATGAAAATCTTAATAACTATTCAGGGGAAAACATTATTTGATAAAATACACAACACAGAAATTAGGAACAAATGTCATGTTCAAGACATAATCAAATTTATTATAGATAGACGAAAATATTGGAAGGGTCATATAGAAAGAATGGAAGAAACCCGACTTGCAAAAAGAGCTAAAGAAGATAGACCAATGGATGGGAGAAGAACAAGAGAAAGACCAGCCAAGCGATGGATAGACAGTGAATGCACATTTAAGACGTCTTCCTCCGAGGAGTGATTTTCGAAATAAACAGGATGAAAATCCCACAAATTATGTTTAAGAAGAAGAAGAAATGTATTTATTTAAACACGGCATTCAACTGTCAGGCATATTATGGTAACGGAGGAAAAAGTGAGTACCCGTCTCTTTCTTAAACCGACCAGACTACTTCTCTCACATAAAACGTCAGACAACTAAATCATCACAGACTAAAGAAGTGACAGTAGGCCAATAATGGTGGTGAAGAGATGAGTGTATATTAGCGGGGCCTGAAAGGGGGGGTTTAAATTATACTGTGGTAGGCTATTGTCTTATGCTATATTGTACGTCCTTGTAATGAGAACAATTGTCAAAATATTAAATGTATATTGGAAATACAGTGTAAAAGATATTCTTATGATTTACATAAATTACAGGCAGTTATTATACCGTCACGATAGAACATCGAGCGAGCCGGCCTGTGCGGTATCGTTTGAGACTAGTATTCGGAAGATCCTAAATTCAAACCGCGATGCCGTCCAAGTGACTTGAGTATTTTTTCTGGTTTTCCTCAGTCATTAAGGGAAACTCTGGGTTGGTATTTCTTTGCCATGTCTCATTTTTACACGCTTTATATTAGCTTGACCTGTATCTATCTATCTATCTATCTATCTATCTATCTATCTATCTATCTATCTATCTATCTATCTATCTATCTATCTATCTATGTAACTGAATCTTTCAACGCGTTTTTCACGCACTTAAAATAATTGGATCGACTTGAAATTTTGTATACTTGTAAAGGGCCCGTGACAATACAATAATTTCATATTCATTTTCTAAAATCCTGGCCAGATTCATCAGAAAATCAAAAAAAGTGTCTTTGTATTTATGTAACGGAATCTTTGAACACGATTTTCAGCCACTTAGAAACATTGGATCGACTTGAAACTTTGTATAGGCTACTTGTAAAGAACCCGTGACAATACAATAATTTCATATTTATTTTCTAAAATCCTGGCCAGAATCATCCGAAAATCATGATTTTTACATGTTCTTCTTAGAGACTTTACTTTTACCAATATCTGTTTATTATCAAATATATTAATTGAAATATAGAGCACCCCACGCTTTTGATGGTAAAATTATTTTCTTTTTGTTGATAATTCTAGTTTTATTCTATATGTGTTGGAGATGATTTTTTGTTGACCATTTTAAATTTATCCCAAGCGTGTTGGATATTAAAATTATTTTATTTTTTTGAGTTCGGTTTTCTAATAAAGCGTGCTGTTTTAGTTTTTTAAAACTATTATTTATTTAATATCATTACAATACAATCAGCGAACTTTTACAGGAGCATAAAGACATTAGATACTGTTCGCAAAAACTACTTCTAAGACGCAATATGAAGGGTATATAGCATAGTGGAAACAGTTTTTTTTTACAAAAAATAGTAAAGTAGATGGTTCTAAAGAAGATACTGCTTACTGTACTTTCAAATACTCCCCCAAGCGCGACAGACCTAGAAGGCCCTTGGCCTACCATCCTACTTCTGGCCTCACATCTACATGTGTTAATCACAGAGGTAGACGATCATCGAGCCAGTGTAGGGGTGACATGTGGTCAGCATATCGGGTCCCCCAGCCGTGATAGCTGGTCTTCTCAACCTGGAGTCGCTACTTATTGTAGCTACCCAAATGCCTCACGATACTGGGTGGGCATCGGTCCCTTACTGGTCGAAAATCCGTGAGAAAATATTATTCCCCATGGGGACTTAAACCAGAGCAATTTCCGTTGCGCCGAAAGACTTATTGTCTTAACTACTCGGCTATGGAGCGGGAACTACTTTCAGATTCATCAATAATTTATGTCATCACGTAGGGCAATAAATATCATCATGATTAAAAATATTAAGCTAACTTGATTATTTGTACACTGGGAAATAAAACATTGATTTTCTTAAAATTAAAACTGACTTACACCACTATGCTATATACCACTTTATATTATTATCTTGGAAGGCAAAGGCTGGGAGGAAATATTAATATGAAAAATCTGAATATTTAGTAAACAGGTAATATGATTGCAAGTATTGTACAATTAAAAATGAACAAATGAAACGGGTGGAAAATGCAAATATTAAGTTATCCACCCGTAGTAATTCTGCCCGAGGGCAGGTCCTTCACTGCATCATAGAATTTTCATGCTATGTTTTGCAGATTTACTAGGGAATTATAGGTGTGGTAGCTTTCCGTTGCTTTCCACACCGGTGATATGATGACATGATGATGATAATGATAATGATGATGATGGTCGGATGATTTTCGGAGTCCATTGGGCCCTACGTTTCTTGACATTTGTCTTACAGGTGAGAGAAAACCCCGAACAAACCTCACCCAGGAGCTTGTCTCGATCGGGAATCGAACCCGGGCCCGCTGCGCGACAAGGCAGCACCCTACCTCGAGACCATAGCTGTGGACATATTTAGTCTTTTAAAAGAAATCTAAATTTATATTTGCTCTAAACTCGGCTTCATTATTATCCAGTGTAAGATATATATATTAATTGGTGTTTCCCGTATAATGTATCATATTTATATTATTATTATTATTATCGTATCATTATTGTTATTACCCTATAAAATGTGTTTGTACATGCCATTTACATTGTTACATTTCTTGTATCTTTAAGTATTTATAATTAGTATAGTGTATATCTATATTTGTCGAATATTTATTTGTATTTGTACTGGTTGAGTGGAAGAGAGGGCCTTATGGCCTAACTCTGCCAGAATAAATAAAGTATTATTATTATTATATTTAAAACAAGGCAGCAACGATGAGGAAATTACATGTAGAATTAAAAAAAGGCAGAAGCTTAACAAGATATTTTTAAACTCTCTATCTTATGATTATGAGAAAAAAACATACAAAATATTAAAAAGATGCATATATACATACCTACATACATACATACATACATACATACATATATTATATATATATATATATATATATATATATATATATATATATAAATTGCACCGTATTGGTGCTGGATCATACGAATTGTTGTAGATAAATATTTTGAGTAGAAAACATAGATTGCTCAGATTAACGTATCTTTGTCCGGGCCCATAAAAGACAAAGATTAATTCAACTTTCCTTAATGAATTATTAAACATGTAATATATTGCAACCTAT
This sequence comes from Diploptera punctata, assembly GCA_030220185.1. Classification (NCBI taxonomy): domain Eukaryota; kingdom Metazoa; phylum Arthropoda; class Insecta; order Blattodea; family Blaberidae; genus Diploptera; species Diploptera punctata. The sequence continues at coordinate 29,677 of JASPKZ010010385.1, forward strand.
AGGCATACAGATCATAATCGTGGAAGTTCTTAGGAAAGAGGAACTCATTTACGCTTGAGAAAAGTTTTGGAATTTTATATTCATATCAGATATTGACTAGCTACTAAATAGGCAAAAGTATTTAAAATCAGATAACTAAAGTTTAATGCGAGTCAAAAAACAGTCAGATATAACAATGATATAAATAAAAGATATTGTTTGACATTGAAAATAACGATGAGGAAATTACATGTGGAATTAAATAAGGAAGAAGCTTAACAAGATATTTTTAAACTCTCTATCTTATGATTATGAGAAAAAACATACAAAATATTAAAAAGATGCATATATATCGAATATTCACAGGTGGCATGTGGCATAGAATAGCCATACTTTTCTTAATGGAATCTTTAGCATTACTACTGCGGTAATTAGTTAATTAGTTAAATAATTCTTATGGGGTCTATATTTGTATATTTAAGGGCTAATGTAATTATTCTACAGACTCTTATACCTGGAGTTGTTTCTCTGTTCCGAATTTCTATTTCCTTCTGTCTTAACAATCCTTCTCTTCCAATTCCTATCCGTTCATGGCTTCCAGAATATTATTCCTCCAAATATGTTTAAGTCGTTGCAATCTCTTTCTTTCTTGTGGTAACCATTTCAAAATTTTCTTTGGCCATCTTGTATCCGTCCTATTTATGTGACCATACCACTTTAGCTATCATTTCTGTGTTTCGTCATATTGTTTCTGTATCTTCCCATAATTTTTTTAATTTGTGTGCTTGGTATTTTATATAATCTTGTTTTGCTTCTTCTTAAAAAATTGATCTCAGCTGCCAGAAGTTTCTTCCGTAATATCTTTTTTTTACACTCTATATATATATATATATATATATATACATACACATACAGAACTAGGCAGAAGAAATTACGTCACAGTTAAAAGGCTGCGCCAGTTAAATACTACCTGCATGCAAATCTTTAAACTTCTTTTTCCACACTTTTATTATCACTTCATTTTTGTACATTCAAAATTGAATGGAATTCAGAAATTTTGTCCTAGAAGGTTCAAATATGTACTGCATGTCCTAAAAACAATGAGTAACAAAGTAGTGCATTTATTTCATGATTGAAGTAGTATTTTAAGAAATAAAAAATAAAATGTATGTAATTATTCAGTTGGTAGACCAAGAATGAGGTGGGAGAACAACATTAACTATGATTTGAGGGAAGTAGATTATACAGGGAATGATTGGAAAGCATTGGCTCAGGATAGGGATGTATGGAGAGCTTGTGTCCGCGCGGCCATGAACCTACGGGTTCGATAGTGCCAGTGAGTAAGTAAGTAATATTAATTTTTTTTAATTCCACGCATGAGGTATAACATTTTTTTTTCTCCCTTTGTATTCACTTTATAAGAATTCTAATGCATGATGTTTTTCTAAATATTTTGGGGGTCTCGTAAGAAAACAGACATTTTACTAAAAAACTGTGGAACCCATTTAATTATAATATATGCAAATTTTTAAAAATATAATATTTAATAACTCATAAAATAAATGTCTCACAAGAATGAAACATAAACACATCTTTATGTATAATGCAGTGAATGTTTGCACAATCAAGTCTCTAGCTCAAAAAGTGTAGAAAATAGAAATTTCACCCATCACCCCCCTTAAGAGGTCTTCTTAGTCATGGATGTCCTTTGGGTTTATATTGCATCATGATTTTTGGGATTCATGAATAATACATTATAATTATTATCCATTACCACCGCTGTGGTCTCGAGGTAGCGTGCTGCCTTGTCACGCAGCGGGCCTGGGTTCGATCCCCGGTCGGGGCAGTTTTTGTGGGTGAGGTTCTTATCGGGGTTTTTCCTCACCTGTAAGACAAATGTCAGGAAAACTTAAGGCCCAAACGGTCCCCGAAATCATATGGCCATCATCCTTATCATTATCATCCTTACCATTACCCATGACACCTCCAGACAACAAGACTAAAATAGAGACTTATCCCCATCCCCACATATAGGAAGAGATAAATTTTACTTTTACGACATTTCGCCTATAGACGTTAAAAAAGCACTCAAGCGGATTAAATCCAATGCGCAAGGAACAGATAACATCAGCATTTTAATGCTAAATAAAATCATTGACATTATACTACCCACAGTGACTCATATTTTCAATGCTTCCCTTATAACTTCTATCTTTCCCTATTGTATGGAAACAGTCTAGAGTTCGGCCTATATCAAAAATAAGTACACCTACTAACTGTAATGACATCCGACCGATTAGCATCCTTCCGACATTATCTAAAGCCCTGGAATATATTGTACATAAGCAAATGACTGATTATCTCCAAGAAAATCACCTCCTTGATCCTTATCAATCCGGCTTTAGATCTGGTCATAGCACAACCACAGCTTTGCTAAAAATTACCGAAGATATTCGTGAAGCCGTGGACAGACGTCAATTGACTCCTTTAACCTTACTTGACTTCAGCAAAGCTTTTGACACAGTAGACCACGACTTACTTATGATAAAGCTCAAGCACCTACATTTGTCTGACAGCGCTGTATCCTGGTTTGACTCATACCTGCACGGTCGTCAACAATACGTTTAATTAAACTCTAGATCTTCGTCTTGGCGTAACGTGCCGGCTGGAGTCCCCCAGGGCAGTTTTCTCGGACCTCTTCTTTTCTCAATCTACATCAATGATTTGCCAACTGTACTAAAGCACTGCCGTTATCACCTCTATGCTGATGATCTCCAAATTTACCTACATTCACCTCCTCATTCTCTCTATAACAGCTTGATGAAAATGAATGACGATCTCATATCCATCTTTAACTGGTCTTCAAGTATCGGTCTAAATCTAAATCCTAACAAGTCACAAGTAATTCTAATGGGACAACAAAGACTGCTTACAACCTTTGACATATCTACACTTCCAAACATTACTATAAATAATATAATTATCCCTTATTCTTCTTCAGCAATAGATCTTGGACTACATCTAGACGCAAATTTAACCTGGCAAACACAAGTGAAACACATATGTAAAAGACTTTCTCCATCTTACATTATCTTAAACGTTTAAAGAATTTTCTCCCAGTTTCGTTTAAAACAAATCCTAGTGCAGAATCTTGTGTTACCACACTTCGATTATTGTGACATTATATATAATGATCTAAACTATGCCTTGTCGCAGAGACTGCAGCGTGTTCATAATGCTTGCATTCGATTCATTTTCAATATCCGCCGTTATGACCATATTTCCGAACACTTTAATAACCTCTCTTGGCTCCGTCTTACTGACAGACGTAAATTGCACTCTCTTTCGCTACTTTTCAAGCTTCTGAATTCCTACATTCCTACTTACCTGGCGTCCAGATTTGAGAAGTTATCCTCCTACCACAATATTGACACTAGGTCACAAGATAGCAGTCTGCTAACAATTCCTCTTCATAGCACTTCCTCCTATTCTACTTCCTTCACAGTAGCCTCCGCCCGCTCCTGGAATCTCCTTCCTCAAGATATCAGGGGTTGCCGCACACTTGGCACCTTTAAGTCACGCTTATACAGTTACCTGTTGTCTAATAATTAATTTTTCTCTATTTATTTTAATTTTATACTATGTCATTAATCTTTTCCTCGTTTTTTTTATATATCTTGTACATATTATTATTTAATTTAATTCGTTAAATTTAGAGTAAATTAAAATACATTATAAATATTAATTGTATTGTATTCATAACTTGTAATCGTTTATATATATATTGTAATTTAGATTTAAGACTTTTCTTTTGTATTTTTTTTAAACCTGGTTGAGTGGTAGACAAGGCCTTAAGGCCTTAACTCTGCCAGGTAAAATAAAGCTATTATTATTATTATTATTATTATTATTATTATCATTATCATCATCATCCTTCAACGGTGTGGAAAGCAACGGGAAGCTACCACACCTACACAATTCCCTAGTAAAGCTGCAAGCATAGCATGTAAATGCTATGATTGCAGTGAAGGACCTGCCTTCGGGCAGAATTACTATGGATGGACTTATACATGGTCTAGCCAATTTAATTTATATCTGTTGAGTTTTTCTTCTACTGATTCTACTTCTAATTATTCTAAAATTTGTTCATTCTTTTTTCGATCTAAAATATTGTATCCTGCTGTTCTGAGAAATTTCATTTCCGTTGCTTTCATTCTGCTCCTGTCTCTTTTTTTCTTAATGCCCAAGTCTCACTTCCGTATAAAAGGGAGCGTAATACTAAAGTATTATGTTTTATTCTTGTTCAATTTTTGTACTAACTTAGCTTTTAATGTATTACTTATTATTTCTAAGATTTGTGTAAATTTGTTGATTTTTCTAGATCACATTTTTTTTATTTTGATAAGATATTTCACAAATTAAATTGTTAAAGTTTTGTACTATCAATATGTATATATTTCTCTCAGGTAATTATTAATATACTGCAACAATAAATTGTATGTTTTCCGTTTTTTATTTGAATTTATATAGTGGCATGGTGGCATAGAATCCGTAAAAGTATTAAGTAAAGTATTACTCCTATCGCATCTAAATGTTCCATTATGGATATGCTGATATTATGGGCCGATATGAATTCAAGACAATGTCTGGTCTAAGCTCCTTGTTTAAGACGAATGTGTAGTACGTAATTTAAAAATGGAGACGCTGGCACTTGAGGAGAATGGGGTGCATGTAAGTCAAGTATATTTTTCCCAAGAGGGTTGGGACTTCATCAAAAGAAACTGTTTTTTTTTCTATCCTGGATTTCTTTTCTATTTTTTTCTTCCTCTTGAAGGATTTTCAAAGGTCCGAGACGTTGCACCCCGTCTTTTTTCTTTTTTCTCCCTCCTCCGCAATTTCCATTCTATGAGAGTCTCCCGAATTTCAAAAGAAAGCGAAAGAAGGGAAAATTTGGAAATATCGTAGTCAGTGGGTTGTGGGGTTGGATACAGTCCACCTTTGAGGCGATATTGGTGTCCAAAGTTGAGGACATTTTCTTGAATCATTCATGACACATTTACGGAAATTGATTAGACCGGTCACGTCCACTGAAAGGTCCGACCCTGGGAGATACAACTATATCTCCTTTTCAGAAGATTATGGAAACTGAAAGTCTATAATGCATTTAAAGTACGGTTCTTAGACTTCATCCACATATCAATATACTTTGGGTTTATTTTATTTTGGAATATTCAGTCAACGTCTCTATTTTATATTCGTTTTAATATATTTTCAGAAACGATAATATGCCTCTCGAATACAAAATTCTCATTTTCTCTTTTGACTGCGTTTAATATAAACGTGACTTTTAAAAATCTTTCTTATCAAAAAAATCCATGACGTGACAGGCTTATAAGGCCTACCATCCGGTTGCTGGCCTCACATCTATATGTGTTAATCACAGAAGTAGACGGTCATCCTGCTAGTATAAGGTTGACATGTGGTCAGCATATAGGGTCCCCCAATCGTTATAGCTGGTTTTCTCAACCTGGAGTCACTACTTATTGTAGATACCCAAATTTCACACAATGCAGGATGGGTCCCATACTGGCCGAAATTTCATGAGAAAATATCTTCCCCGTGGAGATTGGAACCAGCGCAAGTCCCGCGCCAAACATCTTGCCTTTAAACACTCGACTACGGTGTGAGACCGATTCCGATTGAGGGTCTTTCCACTTTTTCAGCGGTTGCCCTTTTACCAGCCGGCTGTTGGCCCTTCACATCCACATGTGTCAATCACAGAGGTAGATGATCAACAGCCAGTGTAGGGGTGACATGTGGTTAGCATGTCGAGTCCCCCAGCCCTTATAGCTGGTTCCTCAACCTGGAGCCGCTACTTACTGTAGCTACCCAATTGCCTCGGGATGCTGGGTGGGCACCGGTCCCATACTGGCCGAAATGCCATGAGAAAATTTCTTCCCCCATGGAGACTCGAACCAGCGCAAGTCCCGTAGCTTTGCGCCAAGGCTTCCTACCTTAACCGCTCGGCTACGGCGCGGGACACTTTCTTATTTATCTAAGGTAATATGGTGTCTGGGGCATGCCATAGTGTAGTTGGTTAAGGCAATATGCTACTAGCTGGAAAATCGGAGATTCGAGTCCTGGTGGAGACAGAATTTTTAAACAGGCCCAAACTCAACAATGGGACAACGAACTTGGGGCTGACACAACCTCTAACAGGAATGAGTACCAGGCGTTTGTTGTGGAAGTAATTGTGGTCCTCGCGCAGCGCTGACAATCCGTCTGACATTTCATGCTGATTACACTGACCAACAAAATAGAAAATGTTCATTGTCTCAGGAAAAAAAAATGTGATTCTGATAGTATTTTTTCTCCTCAATTCAAATATGATATCGGTTTTTTTTTTTCATCACGCTAGGTTTTCGAGAGATAGGAATTTATAATTTCAAAGAATTTAATATTTTCTACATTCGTAACTACACAATATTCGAACATTCGGACTCACCTAGAAAGTAAGAAATGACGATTCTCTGCCATATTTCGCCTGTGGAGCATCCCTCTTGATGATCCAGCAATAATCGGCCAGCATATTAGTATTCCATTTGCCTTGATATCTCTTTTCCATAGCTGAAACCATTTGAGTTAGCTCGTTTGGTTTTATTTTATAATGGACAAATTGACGAAAAAACGTTTATTAAAAAAATCGTTATTTAAATCAATTAATTTAAATAAAAATAAAAACTGTGGGTGACGGAGAAATTCCGAAATAGCGTATTCAGGAGAGCATGTGTGGGCACGCCGTAGCGTAGCGGTTAAGGCACTGCGCTACAAGCCGGAAGGTCGAGGGTTCGAGTCCCGGTGGGGTCAGATTTTTAAATTGACCCAAACCTTCTGGCAGTACTATGGCCCTGGGGTCGACTCAGCCTCTAATTGAAATGAGTATCAGACTATTGTTCAGGGGGTAAAGGCGGCCGTCACGCAGGCCTGACAACCCGGCCGACATCAAGTGCCGACTGTCTAGGAAAAGTGGGAACTTTAACCACTCTACTACTCCCAAGGGCTTCCTGAGGGCTGTAGTGGGATCACTTTAGTTCAGGAGAACATGTATTCAAATCCAGAGGTTTTTCCTAGTATTTCTCAACCGTCAAGGTAAAGGCTGGGTAGGAATTTCTTCACCGGTACCCACTTCATCATATTCATCATCTCATGTCATTAAATGTAAATGAAAAAAGAAATAAAATAAATAGACATATAAATTAAAAATAAATAAAGCTCATAACGAAGCTAGGTATCATATTTTGATTTAATAACTAGAGAAAATATAAAAAAACAACCTACAAATTTGGTGCGATTAAATAAACGATCAGATCGCCGTTTATAGCATTTTTTCGTCAAGTCTTAGATTAAGTACTTTATTTAATATATACATACATAGTGTTCTGCCCAAGAGCAGGTATTTTACTGCAAACTCAGCATTCTCCACTCTTTCCTTAACTCAGCTTTCCTTTTTGTATCCGCATACAAACCATTTATTTTAATATTGTCTACCATCTGATGTTTTTTTCTGCCTCTAACTTTCTTCCCGTTGACCATTCCTTCTAGGGCTTCCATCAACAGGCAGTTTCTTCGTAGCCAGTGGCCAATCCAATTTCTTTTCCTCTTCTTCTCCAGCTTTGTTCTCCCTTCACCCACTCTGTTTAGCACATCTTAATTTTTTTCTGTCCTTTTATACGTTCCATCCTTCTCCATATCCACAACTCAAAATCTTCCAGTCGCTTTTCCTCATTCCGTCGTAATGCCCAACAGCATAAAATACTATACTCCACACAAAACACTTCACTAGTCTCTTGCGTAATTCTTTTGACAAAGGTCCGCAAAAATGCTTCTCTTCTTGTTAAAAGCTTCTTTTGCCATTGCTATCCTCTGCTTTATTTCTTGACCGCAGTTCATGTTACTACTGATAGTACAACCCAAGTATTTGAAGTTCTCCTCTTCCTCGATGTCCTCATCTTTAATTCTCGTGTTTATCGTCCTTTCCTTCCTATAATGAAGACCTTATTTTATTTATATTTACCTTCATCCCATAATCCTCACATCTGTCATTTAGCTCCATCAGCATGTTCCTCAGTGCCATTGCATATTCTGCTAGCAAAGCCATGTCATCAGCAAATCTTATGCACTTATTTTCTCTTTCTCTCATGTTTATGCTTCCCTTATTCCTGAAGCAGTTTTATTTAATACTAGCTAATACCCGGCGTGCGCTGCTACGCCTAAATAAATGAAAATTAATGTGATTTTTATGTTTAGTTGAATAAGTAAGAGGAAAAATAAATATAAATTTATATTTTTTAGATACCCCGTGCTGATTACCCGGCGTTGCCCGGAAATCTATTAATCCCGATCTTCTTGACATAAATGGGCTGATATACGAAAATTAATGTATATGCTTAGTTAAATAAGTAAAAGGAAAACTTTATATCGTAAGTATTTTAAGATTCCCAGTGCTGATTACCCGGTGTTGACCGGGAATCTACTTACGTATCTTAATCTTCTTGGCACAAATGAGCTAAAAGACAAAATTCATTATTGTGAGTTATCCGTAAAAGAATACCTGTCATGTGCTGCTACTGTATGCTTGCACTGGAATCTACCTACTTGTCTCGATCTTCTAGGCATCAATGAAAGATAAAAATTATTATTGTGAGTTATCCGTAAGAGATCAACAATATGCTGTCACAGACGTTTTTGTAGAGCGTTTTGAGATATTCAATTTTCTGTAGATTGATTTTGTGTATTTGTTATTGTTTAGGCAGCGTAAGCCATTTAAGCGTCCAAAGAGTTATTTTTTCACGTTTCCCACTACAGAGGGTGATTTTTAAGGGCGTAGGTGTTGAGTACCACAACTCTCTTATATCCTATGTTCATGCAGGAAATCTCCTGAACTTTTTACGAAAAGCCCCATCACAATCGGATCAACGGTATGGCCGCGCATAAAGTACGAGCAAACAAACTAACAAACCAACAAACAATCAAACATTCATTTTTATATATTGGATATAAAATGTTAAAATAGTAAAATTTCTACGTGAGATCTCATAGTGACGTAATATCACACAGTTTACCAATTCCCCAGTCCTTCCCATCCCTTCAACACACAGTATTTCATTAGTTCTTTATTTGAACTGGGCGGGCAGACTGACCTAAACACCGCGGACTGAAATATCTATTGCGCTATCCCAGTATATTATGTAACGAACGGAATTTAGTCTACTGTACAATGTTATGTAAGTTGTAGGTCCTCTTCCGGTTCGCCACACCAGGTTTTTCTCTCGTGATTCATACCGCGGTTTTTGTGTTGGGCTCGTGAAACTGTGACAAGTTAAACAATTAGAGGAGGGACTAATCCCTCTAGTTGGCCTCTTCCGCCTTTTTTTATTGCTCGGATTAAGAGTCATGAGCCTGTAACTTGATGCACCCCACTAGATCCCCTAAATCATATTTTAACACCTGTGGGTGTCAACTAAACTACTTTTTCCTAATATGAAATGAAATGAATTGTGATATGAAATGAATAAATGAGAAATATAATTACATGAAGAAGAGGGAAGGGAGAATAGATAGCGTTTTTGGATGAAATTCGGAAAACTGAAGAACCCGAGATAAACCGAAAAATCCCGGTATAGCCCATCATCAATCCCTCTTTGGAAACGCTAGGATTCAAACCGGGTATTCAAGTCCGGACGCTAGCCATGCGTTTACCGAAACGGCTGATTTTATAATAAAGTACAACTGTATCAGCACACATTGTAACTACATACATCATAAATATCTGCCATATTATATATATAGGAATTGAATGTAATGCAATTTTGACATAGATATGGAAAATAATATAATTAAATTGTATAGATACAACATTTCGTATAGCAACATGTTTCAATATTGATAAATTCATTCTAAAATTCCACAGGAATATCTATTTGTAAATTTTTCCTCCACAAATAACTGTATAATATTGCAAATGACCGAGTATTAAAAAAGTAATATTTGGAGCAGACAGATTTAAACAAAGTGAGTAGAAATAAAGTATAATTTATTATCCGTTTATATTCATCGGTGAGCTCGCTGACATGAAATTGAAACATTTGAATCACCATCACATACGTAAATATTATTAATGTATTATTTTACCATTTACTTTTTTTTAAATTTATTTTGAAATTCCACGTTACACTGACATTAATAACATTGGAACTGTTAATACATTTAAATATAATTACACACAAATACAGAACGTTTCAAAACGTGATTTACGACATTTTAAAGATGGTATGGACGGTAGAGAGAAACGTTTTTAATACAAATATTTATTTTTAATTTCAAGTCCCGTTAACTATACAATAATAGTACTATAATAATAATAATAATAAGCATCATCATCATCATCACCATCTTCACTTCAAGGTTAAGGCGAATCGCCTGCTCCGTCTTAAAATATGTCTGTATCTTCTTTCCTGCTTTCTTCGGGAGCATAAACTCCTGCAATTATTAAATAACCTCTGTTTATTTTTAATCTTACAGTTACGATTCTAATAGTCCATGTTTCTCACCCATATAATATAACTTACTTACTTATTCATTGGTACTAATGGCATAAGCTCTCCATACATCCCTATCCTGAGCTAATGCTTTCCAATCATTCCCTATATAATCTACTTCCCTCAAATCATAGTTAATGTTATTCTCCCACCTCATTGTTGATCTACCAACTGGGCGTTTTCCCTCTGGTTTTCCTACAAGAAGCTTCCATGCACATCTTTCAGTCCCCATACGTGCCACATGTCCTGCCCATCGCACTCTACGAGACTTAACTCTTGTTATTATATCTGGCTTCCTATAAAGACCATGTAGTTGATTGTTATGTAGTCTTCTCCATTCACCTCTCTGTTCATCTCTCTTTGGTCCAAAAGTTTCCTAAGTACATACTTTATTCTCAAATACTCGTAATCTCCTTTCCTCCCTTAAAATAAGAGTCCATATTTCGCACCCATATAATATAACTCGTACAATAAATGTTTTATATATATTCAGTTTAACTTTTTTGAAAGGAGTTGGGACATCAAAATTCTCTGTAATGCATAATAGCACGCATTTCCAGAATTGAGCCTATGTTTCATTTCCTTGTGTATCTCATTCCTATCTGTGATTATTGTTCCTAGGTATTTGAATTCAGCCACTTCCTCAAACGTTCCCTCATTTGTCATTAGCTTTCCATCTCCATAATGTAATGTATTTCTGCATGTGACCATATATTTAGTTTTATTGATATTTACTTCCAGTCCTAATTTCTTAGTGTTACTCAATAGTGTGTGCATGTTGTCTTTTAGTATCTCCTCGCTATCGCCCAATAGTACTACATCATCATAAGTAATGCCACGAGTGATTTCCAAGTTATCGATAAACACAGGATTCACGAAGTGAGGAGTGAATTTATCTAGAGAATTTGGAAATCAAGAGTGGCATTTGTTAGGACTATTTAACGAATAAAATTAAGCTATTTACTCACAAATCATTATTTAAATATAGTTACTTTAAAATATTTATTTATTTAATGTAAACGGCGATGTTTGAAAACAAATGAGAAACGTTATGTTTCGTTTCTCCATCCACTGCAACAAGATCATATAATGTTTGTTATATATTGCCATCTTGCGTGGGAAACTTGAAATACCATCGCAATATTATAAGAATGCATCCTAGTGGAGAAAAAATTAAACACATCAAACTGTATATTATAACCAAAATTATAGGTTAATTTATTTTTAGTAAAGAACTCGGTAAAATCATTATTTAAAAACACAATTATTGAACACAGAATTATAAAAAAGAACTCGGTAATATCATTATTTAAAACACAATTGTCAAATTTGTATTTCGTCTATATCTTCATTTGAAGCCCAGCCAAATCTTGTTTCTGCCATTTTGAACATTCAAATATGGCGACTTTACTGTTTCCTCAGCCACTGCAAAATAATGGTCAGACCTGTTCAAAATATTAAAAAGGAGGAGCCTTCTTTAATATGGTAATCATAACACTGATAAATATTTCGTGAAACACGACTCTGATTGGTTGTAAAACAGAAATCATTGAAAGGTGATTGGTCATTGATTCCCATTTGGGGCATGAGTTAAATAGTCAGCATAAACTAACAGCTTGTTAATGCCGTAAAAGTAAATGGAAAAGCTATATACAGCATTATTAACAAGAAAAAACGTCTGAAGAATCCCAGACCTAATCCTACATTATTAGCTCAGTGGAAGATGGTTTTTGGGAAGATCTAACAGGCGATTACATGAGGCTATAATACCTAGTAGACCAATATGCCTAATATTTTACAGAGAGATGACGAAGTAGCACTTTAATAAGATGTTATAAGGTCTCATGATGTAGTAATTAATTCTTAAACCACGTTTTAAATAAATCATGCTTCTAAAATGGTCGTAGAGAGAAAATCAAAATCGACAAAACTAATTTTTAGTGGTCTTTTGTTGTGACTGAATATATAAAATTATCTGTGGGTTAGAATTCTGTGACATGTCGAAATTCAAATAAAAGCTAAAAGTGGATATAATTTTATAAAGCACTTAATTTAAAATTGACCATAATTTTAATAACTTCTAAATTGGCACGTCGGAATAGCACCAAAGCATTCAACAGGTTAACACCCGTAAAATCCTTTCTCTCGCTATTCATATGCAGATTTATTGTCTAGCTTTTGTCATTTTCACTCTGCAGCCAAGGTTACACATAGCATAATTTATGATTTTCTGAATCTGGCATTACAGTACTCCAGCCAAATCTGGTTCATAGAATAAAGACAGAAGTAAAGTTTGGAACGATGTATCCTTAGAGGCTGTCCCGCGCCGTAGCCGAGTGGTTAAGGCAGGAAGCCTTGGCGCAGAGCTACGGGACTTGCGCTGGTTCGAGTCTCCATGGGGGAATAAATTTTCTCATGGTGTTTCGGCCAGTATGGGACCGGTGCCCACCCAGTATCGTGATGCATTTGGGTAGCTACAATAAGTAGTGGCTCCATGTTGAGGAAACCAGCTATAACGGCTGGGGGACTCGACATGCTGACCACATGTCACCCCTACACTGGCTGATTATCATCTACCTCTGTGATTGACACATGTGGATGTGAGGCCAGCAGCCGGCTGGTAGGCTAAGGGCCTTGTAGGCCTGTCGCGCCAGGAGTTTTTATTTATCCTTAGAGGCTATTTACATAAAATAAAAGTTAAAAATTGAATTGTACCTGTTGGCAGGTGCCGTCGTCCTCAACTTTGTTAAAATGGTGTATATAAAATTAACCGGAGGCCTTTCGGAAGTTAACTTCTATCATCAGCACGTTGAGCTTCTGCTACTAGTTGTTGTTTACGATGATGTATACTCCAAGTGTTTGTAGCTACAGCCTCCAGTTAATTTTATACACACCATTTTAACAGGGTTGAGGATGACGGCACCTGCCAACAGGTACATTTTAATTTTTAACTTTAATCTAATGACTATTCATCTGAACGGAATTTGATATGCATTTTATTAGCATTGATATTTACATAAACATGCCATAAAATATCAATAAAGCCCAATTATCCCAATCCCGGTTCTGCCGATAGCGATTGAGAATTCTATGTCGAGAGTTCCCGTGTTTAAATATAAGTATTGGTTAATGTTACTGGAGGCTTTTTCCTAATTTCCCCCATTTCATCAGGTCAAATTCTGCATTCACATAGAAATTATCAGGGACTCATTAACATCACATAAACACCATAAAATCACACCATTAAAAAGTAAACTGTTGAAATTTTTACATGAATGCGTGACTACAAACATTCGATAAATGGATAGAAATATCGTAGTCTTTAGACCTATTTTCACTGCAATCATCGCATTCCCATGCTATGCATTGCAGCTGTACAGGGAATTATAAGTGTGGTAGTGTCCCGTTTGCTTTGCCACCCCGGTTGAAGATTGCTGATGATGATAAGGAATTTGATGAAGACCGGATGATCTTCGGGGACCGTTGGGCCCTAAGCTTCCTGACATTTCTCTTACAGGTGAGGAAAAACCCCGAAAAAAACTCACCCAGGAGCCTGTCCCGACCGGGAATCGAACCGGGCCCTCTGTGTGACCAGGCAGCAACGATACCTCGAGACCACAGCGGTGGGAATTTCTAATTATATATTATATATATATTATATAAGATTATATACCGTGAGCTCAGTATAGTAGGGAAGCAGACGCGGGGTTTGTGCTGTGAGGATAACGAAGGCTTACAGGTGCAGGCACGGGACTTGAAATGTGCGCTGACTCAGCAGTATACATCCCACGCATTCACTGGTATAGTCAGATGGGATGTGTACCTTCGAGTAGATAAGGTGCTCGGTCGCTTTTCCTTGTGAACTGAATGACGTGTGTATAATGTACACTGAATGACGTGGTGTATAAGTGTAAACTGTGTATAAGGGTAAACTGTATAATGAATGAACAACGTGTATTTATTTAAGGTCGAGTATTTGTTAACTCAGTCTGTCCGCCAAGTACGAAGACTCTTTGAAACTCGATTCCCGGGTACAAAAAATTCCATCATGTTCAAGAGTTCGTAATCTCTACAACAAATTTCACGCAACGGGAAGTGTCGAACCCTAAGAAGCCACACAAGCCGCGTAGCGTTCTCACAGAAGAAACAATAGACAACAGGTTATCGATTGGAGCAGTCTCCTAGAAAATCACTTAGGCGCCTTTCGCAACACGTAGGAATATCTTATGGCTCTGTACAAAAAGCTACTAAATTGTTTAAAGTTGCATCCATATAAAATAACCAAGACATTATGCTCTTCAACCGGGTTGACCCAATTCTTACGCGCGCATTTTATGAGTGGATGCCCTAAATAATATTCATAATGGCCTAATAGACCCACATTTCATATTTTTCTATTTTTCCGGATGAGGCGTGGTTCCATCTCCATGGTTACATGAGTTCGCAAAACAATCGTCATTGGGGTCCTGAGAACCCTAATATCGTACATGAAGTTCCCCTCCATAATGCGAAAATTGATGTATGGTGCGCCATTAGTGGGAAAAAATCATAGGCCCCATTTTCTTTCGGAACACAGTTGATTCTCGTACATATGGAATGACATTTCTGACATCCTTCTTCAGGAAATTAACCAAACAGGGAGCGTGATTTCGCTTTCTTCCAGCAATACTCAGCTACAGTTCATACAGCTGATATTTGAATGCACGATATTCACTCTGTGTTCCATGACAGAATTATTAGTAGGGATTTATGGCCTGCTCGTTCTCTCGATATAACCCCCTGCGATTTCTATCTCTGGGGCAGATGAATTGAAAAATGCTGTGTACAAGAAAACCCCACGCACTCTGAAAGGGCTTAAACGTAATATCCGTGTCGAAATTAAACAATATCAAATAGAAGAGAATCTACAGCGAGTTATTGGAAACATAGAGCACTCGAATAGAGGGAAAAATGAGTACAGTGACATTCTAAAAATTTCGGTACGGTTACGATGAACTACAATGGTAGCGCTGTTTCGTAGTAACAGAAATACGCAAATAAATGAAAACAAACGACAAGGCACACGGCGTGTTCACTCGGGATTATGGGAAATTAGCCCTTTTGTAAATTTAAATTTTTTAACTGCTATCCTGTCGTTCTATGTCGACGGTACTGTAAAGATTATTTCTTATCGCAAGGTAAAAAGCATTAAATTCGATTTAGTTTACTCTAATTTGTAAATCACGTTATCCATGAAGGACCTCGCATGTTAAATATTGAAAAACCCCTAACAGTAATGCACAGAAGAACGAAATAATTCCAGCGAAGAATAAACGTTATCGAAGAGATGGAAATCATGAAAGCAGCCTCCCAAAGACAGCCTGATAAACGAAAACGAAACCAAATAAATGCACCCCCCTTCTTACCAAGATCTTCAGTGAAAACACCAGTTTTGAATCCTGCCGATGATGGGACAAAGTCCCGAAAGCGCTACAGTTAAATGATAATTAAGTTGAGGAGACGGACCTTTCAGGGGAATATTCTATAATTTTATATTAATTTTCTAATTTGTAAATAAATTCAAACTGGTTTACGTTTTCAATGTGAATCTATTTTCAAAGATAAGAAAACCTACTAGAAGTGATAAATTTCTGAGATTTGTTAGGGGTAGGAAGAGTGATTGTTAGCTTGTTACAGCCATTTCTATGAAACATTTTAAAAATGTGAGTGACTTTTTAATGGATTTCAGATGTGCGAAATGGCTAACTTTCTGTAATAAATATTTGTATAAGAGATGTACGGTATGTGAGAAGAAGGGGGTAGGTCAATTGTACATATTTATTAAAAGAGCTCATTATGCACGGTTTTTAAATTTTAATAAACGAAACTAAATTAACATGTTTTATTTATTTCTATTCTTCACTTCGGTTAAAAATAAAGATAATATTTAGGTCTGAGAGGCTGGGGTTACAAATAATTCCATAATTTAAGATACATTAATGTTATTATTTCCCATAAAAGTTCAATTCCATGATTATTCACCAGATCGCTTTATATAATTATAATTCATAATTTTACCACCAGACGATATTGAATTTCATTTAATGCCAGAAAAAATCGAATAATTTAGATGTCGTTAGTAGTTCTAACTAGCGCCACTTGTGGCATGTACGCGAAACTTGTCCACTTTCGTCTCTGGTACTCTGTGATTGAAAATTTTATAAAGAGGTGTCAAAAATGTATGGACAACGAAGGTGGACAATTCCAGCATCTGCTTCAATAAAGTTGGTAAGTACGACAATTTGTAAAATAGTTACGAAAATGTGTGTGGTTGTATCACCGTGATCCTACGCTGTCCGTGTCCACCCAGAGTGCATCAGCAGTGTATAGTGAAATCCCCGCATCTGCTGTCCAGTGCTATACTGACAGCACTATATATATATATATATATATATATTTAAAAGCAATGTCACAGATTGTCATTACGATATTTGTGGTATACTCTGCTATCATAGAGTTCTTGTAAACCCATTTCTGAGGTTGGGTCGCCTGGAAGACGGAGGTATTTGCCTCGATGATATTAAAGGTGATGATTATGGCAATGGAGAGCATCATTACCATAAACTAAAGTTAATCTAATGAGGTGAGTATGAGAATGGGCCAGTTTAAAGTTTCCTGACATTTGTCTTACAGGTTAGGAAAAATCCCGAAAAAAACTCACCTAGGAAACTTGTCCCGACCGGGCATCGAACCCGGGCCCGCTGCGTGACAAGACATTTCGAGACCATACCATATATAATAAAGAAGTAAGAAGCGGTTAGACGCTAGCCTCTCACCGCTTGGATCCCCAGATCGAGTCTCGGTTACTCCATGTGGGTTTCATGGTGGACGAAACAGAGCTTGGGCAGATTTTTCTCGGGGTTTCTCCCGTTTTCCCCTGCCACAAACTTCATTCCACCATTTCTCCATACTCATCTCATCCATTTCGTTCATCCACCCCCGTGGCATGCATCAGGAGTTCATTTATATATTCGTCTTGCTATAAGGCGAATTTTTGTGTTATGTGGTTCTTCATTTTCTCGAAGGCGTATTGTACCCTGTCTAAAAATAAATGAATCAGGCGCAAATTTAAATTATTAGATTCCCAAGAGTATAAGCGAAGGTTCAACAGTACTCGTAATTGAATTCTCGCTGTCGTCTACATATTTTTTGTAGCATGAAAAACGTTTAGAAAAATGTATGAAATATACGCCGAGCATTAAATTAATAAATTGTAATTTATTTTATCACATGTCCAAGCTTTTAATAATGTTGTTAACATGTATCAAAATGTTTATTTAAAACATGTATATCTACTGGATTTGGGCCCATGTTGTTAGAATCTAGAATCAGGTGCATTACCCCCCGAGCTACACGTTGTCCTAATATTCTTTCTTTGCAATGACATCATACATCTTATAGGGTAATATATAAATTCAGTTCGCTAATCAAATTTAAATACAATTACTTAATTTGGCCAAAAAGAGATGAACAAACAGGTGAATGGAGAAAACTTTATAATAGCGAGCTACATGATATGTATAGGAAGCCAGATATAATAAGAAGAGTTAAGTCTCGTAGGCTGCAATTGGCAGATCATGTGACACAAAAGGGGGATGAAAGAGGTGCATAGAAGCTTCTGGTAGGAACACCAGAGGGAAAACGCCCAGCTAGTAGACCAAGAATGAGATGGGAGAATGACCTTATCCATGATTTGAGGGAAATAGATTATACAGGGATGATTGGAAAACATTAGCTCAGGATAGGCATATATGAAAAGTTTATGTCCACGCGGCCATGAACTTATGGGTTAGATAGAGTCAGTAAGTTATATATATATAAAATTGATGTGTATTTTTTTAATTTTCCATGAGAACAACCTCAATAGTTTAGTTCGTTTGGAATTCGCTAATATACAGTGTTTTAGATTTTATATGAGTTATATGTTGGGATACTAATATTCCAGGGAATATGTGGTACGATAAAACGATCACTAAATAACAAAACAACAATAGAGACCCAATTGAAATTTTATAAAACGTTGGCAGTGCCGGTATTGCTCTATGGTTCAGAAGCCTGGATACATGAAAAACAGGATCTTAGTAGGATAACGGCGGCAGAAATGAAATTTTTGAGATCTATTAAAGGGTGCACTGAGGCTATTAAAGGGTGCACTGAGGAAGACAGAATCAAGAACACAGAATAAGACAGCAAGTTGAAATATTTGCAATAAATTATAAAATTGGTACATATAGACAAAAATGGAAGCAACACATAGACAGAATGAATCAAGATAGATATCCAAAACAAATAAAATACAAACTTAAAGGCACCCGAGATGTTGGCAGACCTAGAAAGAGATGGGCTGAAGTCGGAACGGGTCAACAGACCTAATCCATGAATGCAGATGATGATGATGATGACTAATATTAGCCATGATTTGAGATAAATAGATTATACAGGAAGTGATTGGAAAACATTATCTCAGGATAGGGCCCTCAACCTACATCATCATCTGCCTTTCAAGTATTAGGCCCAGTGGCCTGTTACGGTCTCCCGCCATCTCCGAAAAGGTCGACCCACAGATCTTCTGCCTCGAGGAATGTAGTGAAGAATTTGTTTTGCTATTCTGTGACGATCCATGCGCTGAATATGGGCTAGCCAATTGTTTGTATATTCTTGGAGGTATTCAGATATAGGTACGGTGTTTAACTCTCTGGCTATTGTTGAATTTCTTTGGTGGTCTAGAAGGCTATAACCTGCAGTTCGTCGCAGAAATTTCATCTCCGTGGCTGTAATATGACGGTCATTCCGAGTTCTGATGGTCCAAGCTTCACTGCCATAACAGATTATGGGTCTAGCGAGAACTTTATACATTTTCATTCTTGTGTGTCTCTGCACTTTTGATGGTTTAAAAACTTGGTTGATAATTCTTAAAGCTTTATTATAGTTTTGTATTTTAAAGGATATATCACATTCCTCATTATAAGTTAGATTATATCCTAAGTATTTGAATGAATTTACTTGCTCTAATATTGAATGCTGAATACAAATTTTACTTCTTACTGGGAATTTCCTTTGAAAGGCCTAACTTTAGATTTTGTTGTTGATATTTCCATGTTAAATCGTTGGGCTATTATATTAATAAGATGATGAGTGGAATATTGTAATTCATCTTCATTATTGCCGAAAAGAGTCTGATCATCTGCATATAAGAGTGTGTCTAAAATTGTGTGTCTTGAGAGAGGAATATTACCATGAACTGTCAATCTCCAGTGTCTGATGATAGCATTAATGTATACATTAAATAGAAGTGGTGATAGAGGGCATCCTTGTTCTCTTTAAAACTAGTAATCACATACAAGTCGCTAAAAATATATTTACCACCGGACAGTGCGAGGAAACATCATGTTTTGAACAATATTTGCTCCATTATTTTTTTAGGTAAGTGCATACTGGTCAGTACCAACCTTTTGTTTTGTAAATTCGTTATTTAGTTATTAATATGAAGTATTTTACAACCACTGCGCTATGGTCTATAGATATCGTCGTTGTCTACGACGCACAGCAGCCTATTCCCGAATCCGATTCTAACTGCACAAAACTATTTACTAACCACGCAACCAACCCACATCGCTGAAACGTTGGACATATATTCAGAATCATATGTGGTTAACTCTACCCAAATTATATAAAAATATATCAATACCTAACGTTTTTCACATGACACACCCAAGTGTAATATTATACAACTAAATATACGTGTATAACTACTGTTTAACTACGAAATTATCATAAGTAATGTCAAGAGTGATTTCCAATTTATCTGGAGAATTTGGAAATCAAGAGTGGCAATTGTTAGGACTATTTAACGAATAAAAAGTCAGATATGTCATAAGTAGAGTGAGGAATTATATGAAGAAAATTATTCTAAAATATGAAATCGTAAAGACAAAATATGAAAAATATGAAAATTATGACGCAAAAATATTATGAAGCTACTATTTTCTAAACGTTTTACATATATTTATGTACATAGGCCCACTATAACTTATAAGTGTACATACCAGCACATAATAAGACGAACAGAACTTATTTATAGCTCAAGAAATCAAGATGTTCACTGTATTTCAATTTTAATTAGCTTTTTCATTAATTCTGACCCAATATAAATATCATATTCATGATCTGAAACAATTTTAATGGATCACGCCATAGTGTAGTTGTATAAGGAAACATTGTACAAACAGGAAAGTCGTGGATTCGAGTCTCGATATGGTCATGGTTTTCAGCTGGACCAGACCTTCTGGTGGCATTGTAGACCTGGGGTTGACTCAGATCCTAATGGAAGTGAGTACTAGATGCATTTTCTGGGCACAAATGCGGCCATCAGGCAGATCCGACAACCTGGTGGACATCTCGTGCCTATTTGTCTAGAATGATTGAAGCTCATCTAGGGGATATGTGGATGGCGACCACAAGGTGCCCAAGCTGAGCAAAACATTTCTTCCACTTACTTGCGTTTTGCACTCTTTTAACTTTACTATCTAACCTCTCTTGGTTAACTGTTGTTTTTTCGACCCCGATGCTATTAGGACATCCGAGGGCTAAGGAGTCTTTCCTTTCTTCCATTTCTTCTTTCCTTTATTTTCTTTTCGTCTCCAGAAAAGCCTGACGAGAGGCTATAAGATGGCAGGCCCATCACTGGTCTTGCCTTCCTTTGGCCAGCAACCAATCGAAGGGACTATTATTATGCTTTCAAGTCTTATACGAGAATTTTCCGGAAGATGTTGGAGGGAAAATTTTCTATAGGATCGTAACAGGCCTTGGCCTAATACTTGGAAGGAAGAAGAAGAAGAATTAAGCTGTTTATTCACAAATCATTATTAAATGTAGTTATTTTAAAATATTTATATATTTTATGTTAATGACAATGTTTGAAAACAAATGAGAACCGATTGATACGCTTCATTTGCTTCTTTTGTTCATCACAGCAACCAGATCATTTTATTTATTACCAAAGGATCACAATATTGTAAGAATGCACCATAGTGGAGAAATTTATAACCAACATTATAGGTAATAATTAATTTCTGATGTCCTATGGTGTAAATATGTCAAATATATTTTTCTGCGACGTCATTTACTGGAAAACAAGTCGTTTAAGAAAGTTTAAGAAAGTGCAATAGTGGCATTCATGCACTATATATACAATCTGGTAGCCGTATTACTCGTGGTGACTGTCACTGCTAAATAAATAATGCTGTGACCTATTCAGAATGTTAAAACGGAGGAGCTTTCTTTAATACAATCAACTTTGGTTTATAAATTTGCGGCGAATCACGACTGTGATTGGTTCTAAAAAAATCATTGATATGTGATTGGTCATTGACTTCCCATTTGGAGCATGAGTTAAATAGTGATTTTTTAATCTACTCTTTGAAGAGTACGTTAATATAATTCCAAAATCAACAAATACCTTCAATCACTCTCTTCTGTATCTGAAACAGCTTCCTATCTTCTTTTGATTCAAAGATAGATAAGTTAGTCAACTTGCTAATCTCTTCTAATATAAGGTACTTCGATCTCGCTACTGGCCGAATTATTTAAGTGGTAATCTTCTAATATATAAAAATGTATGTTTGTTTGTATGTTTGTTAGTATTTGTGCGCGGCCATACCGTTGATTCGATTGTGATGGAGCTTTTTGCAAAATGTTCAGGAGATTCCCGGGATGAACATAGGCTATAAGTCAGTTCTGATACTCAACTCCTACACCCTTAAAAATCGCCCTTTGTAGTGGAAAAACATAAAAAAAGTAGCTCTTTGGACGCTTAAATGGCTTACGTTGCCTAAAACATAACAATTACACAACATTAATGTGCATAGAATTGAATATCTCAAAACGCTCTACAAAAAAGTCCGCGACAGCATATGTTTATCTCCTACGGATAACTCACAATAACCATTTTGTCTTTAATTGATGCCAAGAAGATCGAGACAAGTCCGTAGATTCCTGTGCAATCACAGCAGTACATTATTTTACGCATAACTCACAATAACGAATTTTGTCTTTTAGCTCATTTATGCCAAGAAGATCGAGGTAAGTAGATTCCCGGGCAACACCCGGTAATTAGCACGAGGAATCTTAAAATAATTAGCCGATATACATTTATAATTATTTTTAATTTTAGTTATTAAACTAATCATAAGAAGTACATTAATTTTTGTCTTTCAGCTCATTTATGCCAAGAAGATCGAGATGAGTAGATTCCCGGACAACGCCGGGTAAAACAGCACGGGGTATCTAAAAATAATTATGATATACTCGTACATTCTTCCTCTTACTTATTTAACCGAACATAAAACATTATTTTTCGTATTTCAGCTCATTTATGTCAAGAAGATCGGGATAAGTACATTCCCAGGCAACGCCGGGTAATCAGCACGGGGTATCTAAAAAAATAAAAATGTATAATTATGTTTCCTTTTACTTATTCAACTAAACATAAAAGCACATTAATTTTCATTCATTTAGGCGTAGCAGCGCGCGCCGGGTACTAGCTAGTACATAAATATATATAACATAAAACTTTAGAATATGTACCTAATATTGTAATATCGAAAATTAAAACAAACATTAAAATGGGTTAAATTACTTTTACGTAAAAAATAAAAAAAAGTTTTCCATGCCCCCTTTTTATTTCCCATTGCAGTCTACGAGACTAATCTGGTTTTCTATAATGAGCATGTAAACCACTGTAAGTAATCTTCACATCAAAATATTAAATTCGCCTCTAGAAATGTCATCACAGCAACTGCAACTGTTATGCCGTTTGCAGCCGACTATACTTCGTAGACGTAGTAGGGTCTTTCCCAAGAGATGGCAGGACTATCCAATAGTTATCACGAGTGAAGTTAGTGGTAGGTTATAACAAACAAAGTACACACATATACTAATTTATCTCACATTTTTTATCCCTAATTTTTGTCTTAACGTAGCGAGTAAATCGCTTCGATTTGATATCGCAAGAATTAACATATGAAAATGTTCAATTAATATACCAGAAGTTGTGCATAGTTGGCAAATTGTACACCGTAGTTAAGTGTAACCAAGTTATTTTCCCTATTGCAACGGATTAAATAACTCAATTTTTAAATTCGATTTTAGGTTCGTGCCTCAAAATCGATATGTATTAATATTACGATGCTAGGTTGGGAGAAAAAAAGTGATGTTGAATAACCTAGCAAATTCAAGAATTTTGGTTTACGAGAGTCTGTAAAACACTTCACAAACGTGCGTTGTGGATTATTTTTGAAAATAATAGTAAAATAATACCTTTGTTGGAAATATTTGCGTTCATTATAAACACCTGATTATCGTTAATAATGTGGCAAAGTTTATTAAGACTACAGCAGGCCGTGAAACCAATAAGTCATAAAATAGCAGCAAGTAGGTATTTGTTGTTTTATATTGTTTCAAATAAAGTTTCCTTTAATTTAAAATGCAGTGATTTGTTTCGTATACTGAATATTAACACTATCTTTTGGATTTATTTTTGTATATACATTGTGTACTATGTACACATAGTATACATAAAAGCAGTGGTTTTACTTCCCGCACGTGGTTTGTAATATATATTACAGTATAGTTATTTAGGTTGGTACCCTCGAAATGAAGGAAGTTGAACTTTCAATCATGGTCGCCATTGCTGTAAGTATCGCGCAAAAAGATATTTTTTTGAAAAGAGCGATTTTTTAAATTTCACTTCGGGTGAATTCCTTCATCTAATGGTTTTAGAGGTTCCAATTGTGAATCCTTAAAATACATTAATCAAGACATCTGCCGTTAAAGTCTATAATTTTACACAAAGTGAAGTTAGTTATGTATAATTAAGTGCATGATAAATTCCCTATAGGTATTAGTCGCAATATATATATATATATATATATATATATATATATATATATATATATATATATAAAAATTAAATTAGTATTTTATACAGTAGTTGCCATCTTGATTAAAAATTCTTTGAACGTTTTTTAAAACCCGATCTATCACCGGCAGAAGTGTAATGTTACTGGTTTTGTCCAGAGTCAATTTAAGGTTTAAATAATTTACTTAAATTTTATTTTAGCTTGACTGAGTAAACCGTCTATACTAAAAAAATGCGTGATAAATCCCATTGAGGTATTGGTCACAATATAAAATTACTAGGGGGCACGCCGTAGCGTAGTTGGTTAAAGCAGTACGGTACAAATCGCATGTATGAGGGTTTGAGTCCCGGTGAGATCAGAATTTTTAAACTGATCCCAAATATCCTAGCGGCAATATGTCTCTGAGGTCGATTCAGCCTCTAATGGAAATGAGTACCAGACGCATGGTCTGGGGGTAAAAGCGGCCGCCATGTAAAGCTGACAACCCGGCTGACATCAATTGTCTAATGCCTAGAAAATGTGTGAGCCTTACTCTCCTTTATGTCACAATATAAAATTAGTACCAGTGAAGTGCAGTCGTCCTCATTTGAATAAATATGTTTAAAACTTGTAGAACGTATTTCTACGAGTCCATAATCAGCAGAAGGTTTTATGTTACTGGCGATGATACAATCTAGTTCTGAAAGGCCTGCAACAAGTCTTAAAAATGTTTATGCTAATTGACGTCAGTGAAACTTTACAAATAATAATTTTATAATTATATATATGGCAAAGATAATGAATTTTACAATTTTGCTGTACATACTGTATGAGCTGGAAGAGTATATAGAGAAAACTAGATGTATGCTGAGTGAAAGTTACATTCCTGGAATTGAAAAACACATTCAGGAAGAAGAGCGCGTGTGTAGTTATAATGCTCAAACTCCAGAAGAACGGAAATTGTGGACTCCGCACAATCAACGTTACGATTTGAATATCCGCCTCTTATGATTTTCAAATTGGCTGAGCAAAATGGAACCGTTTCTTGTCACGAGCAAAGCGTGTTGCTTTGGGAATTTGTCTGCTACAGTCCAACATATGTATAGTAGATCGCGATGCACATGTCATGCAGATTCCTGAAGTGTCTCGTTATATTTTATAATTTTACTAGCTAATACCGGGCGTGCGTTGTTATGTCTAAATAAATTAAATATTGAAAGTTAATTAAATTATATGATATACGCTTATACGAACCAAACGTGGCGGTTGCTGGTCAGTTTTTAAATTCGGATTTCAAGTAAACCTCTAGTTCTAATTGTCAGGTTTTGCTCTTTTTTTGTATAATTCCTATCTCGGTTTATTTTAATAGGATATACTGAGTTTCGTTATGAAGCATCGAAAATTGTGACCACTAGAGCGAATATAAATGTTCATTTCAGGTGAACTCCTACACCTAATGATGTTAGAGGTTCCAATTGTGAATTAAACCATCCAGGAACCCAAACAATCACACAACAATTTTCATCAAAATCGGTCCAGTCGTTTAGGCAGTTTTTAATTTCGGACTTCAGGTACACCTCCACTAATAATTGTTGGATTTCGATCATTTTTGGATAATACCTACCTCAGTATATTTTAATTGGATACAGTATACTGAGTTTCGTTACGAAACATCGAAAATTGTGACCGCTAGATCGATTTTTAAAATTTCACTTCGGGTGAATTCCTTCATCTAATGGTTTTAGAGGTTCCAATTGTGAATCTAATCCATAGAGGGAGCCAATCAGACACACATACACACACACACATAAATTCATCAAAATCGGTCCAATTGTTCAGGAGGAGTTCAGTGACAAACACACGTTCAGTAGAATTATATAAGCCTATATATAAGCCTATATATAAAGATTTAGTAATAAGAAAACAACGATCACTAAGATGTGAAATGATGCCCATCTCCTATTACACTGAGCAACAGAAAATACACTTTTTTTTTGTCTCAGAAAGAAAAATGTGCGATTCTGATAGTATTTTTTCTCCTGAATTCAAATATAATATCGGTTTTTCTCCATCACGCAAGGTTTCCGAGAGACAGGGATTTATTATAATTTCAAACACTTTAATATTTTCTACATTCGTAACTACATAATATTCGAACATTCGGACTCATCTAGAAAGTAAGAAATTACGATTTTCTGCTATATTTCGCCTGTGGAACATCTCTTGATGGTCCAACAATAATCGGCCAGCATATTAGGATTCCATTTGCTTTGATAGCTCTTTTTCATAGCTGAAATCTCCTGATGAAAGTGTTCCCCGTTTTATTTGACAATGGACAAATGGACAAAAAGTTTATTAAATTATTTAAATCCATGAATTGAAATTGAAATAAAAAAAACTGTGGGTGATGGAGATATTCCGAATACATATTTGAAAACACGATAAAAACTGCATTAAGTACAACTATTGGTAATCATGAGACAAAAATCATGTTGACCAGTGTTATTCAACCCTACGGCGGACAAGGTAATAAGGTAAGAAACTGCTACAGTTATGTTGCTTCGTTGCGAGTGGAAGTGATGAGGGTGTGTTAGGTAAACAAGTGATGGCTTCGACTTCAACTGAATCGAGAGAAAACAGATCTTCAATCGTGAATGTGAAAATAAAAGTGTAAGACCTTTCCAAACAAAATAAAACATATTAATAAACAGGATATTCTCAGTGATAAAATTGTATTAAACATTGTCAATAAAAACTCAAATCACCAAACTAAAATGTTAAAAGAGTCAACGTGTTTCGATAGCGACGCTATCATTATCAAGACTAATTATTATCGACTAAAGAAAAACAGGATATTCTTCTTCTTTCTTCTTCCTTCCAAGTATAAGGACGGCCCAGAGATCATATAAGATTTGAAAGCATAACAATAGTCCCTTCGATTGGTTCCTGGCCAAAGGAAGGCAAGACCAGTGATGGGGCTGCCATCTTATAGCCTCTGGTCAGGCTTTTCTGGAGAAGAAAAGAAAATAAAGGAAAGAAGAAATGGAAGAACGAAAAGACTCCCTAGCCCTCGGATGCCCTAATAGCGTCGGGGTCGGAAAAACAAGAGTTAACCAAGGGAGGTGAGATAGTAAAGTTAAAGTTAAAGTTAAAAGAGTGCAAAATACAAGTAAGTGGAAGAAATGTTTTGCTCAGATTGGGCACCTTGTGGTCGCCATCCACATATCCCCTAGATGAGGACCCCTGAGGGGAACAGAATATTAATCCATAGTAATTCTGCTCGAGGGCAGGTTATTCACTGCGATCATAGCATTTTCATGCCATACTTTGCAGTTTTACTACGAAATTATAGGTGTGGTAGCTTCCCGTTGCTTTCCACACCGGTGAAGGATGATGATGATAATGGTGGCCGGATGATTTTCGGGGACCGTTAGGCCCTGACATTTGTCTTACAAGTGAGGAAAAACCCCGCAAACAAACCTCATCTAGGAGCCTGTCCCGACCGGGAATCGAACCCGGCCCGCTGGGCGACAAGGCAGAGCGCTACCTCGAGACCACAGCGGTGGACAAACAGGATATTAATAAAGCCAATTTTGGCCCAATACCGTATGCTCCCTCTTTGAAAAGAGATTTGAGCAAGATATTTAAGGGATTAGTTTAGTTATTTTATACTACCGGTCCTTCGTTAAATAGCATTCTCGGAAATCCTAAAGATATAGTTGATTTAAAAAAAGACCCTACATTTATGAGATCCGGTGTAAGAACTGTGATAAGAAATATGTTGGACAAACAAGAAGATCTATTTTAACTAGATTTAATGAGCATATTTTCCATTTTCGTATAAAAATAATTGAAAATCTGAGGTTGCTCAACATATTTCTAATTAAAGTCGTGTTATTGATAAAAGTAATCTCAAACTGGCTAGATCGGTCATTGATTTTAAATTCCTTGACGTCATGGAGAGTTTAGAAATTTATAAAAATAAAGAAAAAATATGAATTATGACAGGGGCCCTTTTCCAGTCAGCGTCCTCTTTTCTTTATTAAAAGAGAAGAGGGTTAGTTGATGTTGTCAACAAGTAATTTAAAAATATCGATCATGTGAAGTAGTCAGAATTTTATCTGATATTTTGTTTATACATTTTAGCCTGTTTTTCTTTAGTCAGTAATTAGTCTTGATAACGAAAGCGTCGCTATCGAAACAAGTAATTTAAAATTAACAATCATGTGACGTAGTCAGAATTTTAACTGATATTTTGTTTATACATTTTAGCCAGTTTTTTCTTTAGTCAATAATTAGTCTTCATAATAAGAGCGTATCTATCGAAACGCGTTGACTCTTTTATCTATTTAGTTAGGTGATTTCGGATTTTATTGACAATGTGTAATAAATAAAAAATATATATTTTTCTTGTCAGTGTTTAAGATCTGTTTTCATTTTTTTTTTCGATTTAGTTGAAGTAGAAGCCATCACTGGTTATTTACCCAATACGCCCCCATCACGAGCATTCGCAACAAAACAACACAACTGATAAGGAGTACCGTATCTTTCCTTGTAAATTTGATCGACTTGGGATTGAACAGGAGAGGAGAGGCTTCTTGTCACACCTAATGAGCAACCGCAATCTTTAATACCCCTACTCTAACTAACCCACTGGCACTATCAAACCATAGGTTTCAGCTTCGCAGACATAAGCACTCAAATCTCTCTATCCTGAGTTAATGTTTTTCAATCATCCCCTGTATAATCTACTTGTTACTCGACCGCATTAACATTTTAACCGGAGAGGGGAAGCAATGGCGCTAGTGTTTAAAGAGAGGAAATTGTCTCCTTCCACCGTTGATATAAGCGAATGACTGGGCAAGTGGTTTAATGAGTGACAAAATATAGTGGTAGACCTACTTAAAGTAGGAGATGAAGTTGATGGAAGATCATCGGAGTTTGTATGTCTACGGGTTTCTGGATAATGTGACGTACAGAGAAATTAAATCAGCCCTGACTTCCAATTACTGTCTGTCAAACTTCTTCTTCTTCCTTCCAAGTATTAGGCCAAGGCCTGTTACGATCCTATAGAAAATTTTCCCTCTAGCGTTTCATAGGACGGCCCAGTCATCTTCGTCCTCTTGGTATATAATTATAAACAGCTTTGGGGATCCGATTTGAACTCATTCTTTCAAGATGGTGTTTCCAATTTAGTTGGTACTGTTTAATATATTCCAAAATTAGCGTAGTCTTCAATTCTTTTAAGATATCGGTGTTCCTTTCCGATCCCATCTGGTTGTAACCCGCTGTTCTGCGCATGAATCTCATTTCACAAGCCGTTATTCTGCTTTCATGTTGTTTTTTTAGTGCCCATGCTTCACTACCATAGGTCAACACTGTTCTGTCAGACTTAAATGTGTATATACTGTGAATATAAGATCTAACTTTTTGCATTTTAGATTGTCACTAACAACTGACTATACACGACTGACGGATAATAAACACTGTCACTGCAACCTGAGACAAGGGTCTACTCTCTCCAACCCCTACTCATTCCTACAACATTCTTTTAGTTCCCAGTTTTTCCGCATTGAAACTTAACGTTGTCGAGTAAAACCTCAAATCATAAAGTGATCCCACCACAGGCCTCAGGAGGCCCTTGGGGTAGTAAGAAGTTAAGGCACCCAATTTTTCTAGAAATCATCACTTGATATCAGCCGGGTTGTCAGCCCTGCGCGACGGCCGCTTTTACCCCAGAACAAAGGTTGGGAACTCATTCCCGTTAGAGGATGAGTGCCGCCAAAAGGTTTGGGTAAGTTTAAAAAATTCTGACCTCACCCGAACTCTAACCCTCGACCTTCGGGCTTGTAGCTTAGTGTCTTACCACTATGCTACGGCGTGCCCCCACCTCAAACATGGTTAATATTATTTCTCCACCTCATTCTAGGTCTACCAATTAGGCATTTTTCGTTTTGATTTCTAGTAAGAAGCTCCCATGTCTCTCTTTCATTCCCCATTCGTGACACACGTCCTGCCCATCGCAGTCTACGAGACTTAATTGTTCTTATTATATCTGATTTCCTACAAAGATTATGTTTCTCACTGTTATATAGGTAGCCCTTTCCTTTCACCTAACTGTTCATATTTCGTTGGTCAGAATTTTTTTCCTGAGAACTTTATTCTGAAATACACCCCTGCTGCAGACTCATAATCACGTTTCTTACAAATAAAGCCCGAATTTATGGCGAAAATGTTTTTTTATTAGTGACTGGAACTTAAATTCTTCCTGCTGAAGAATTCGCTTAGTTTAAGTAATTACCGTCCGTCGCTCTTTCCAAAAAAAAAAAATGTTGCGCGATAGTGCGTTTCGTCATACTTACAGCAATGGTGACCATGATTGAAAGTTCAACTTCCTACATTTCGGGGATAGACAAGAGGTTTTTAAAACAAACCCTTGAAAGGAGGGTTGTGTTAAGATAACCATCAACACAAATGAAACATACCAAAGTTAATGGAATAGCTATTTTATGAGACAGAGGAGTTTTAAAAAACCTCGATGGAGGTTGCGAAACAGATGAAACTCAATTTGGGAAAATATTTTAGATAATAAAAAAATAGGAAAAAATATATATCCTGCAGGAGTCAAAGAAAGGAGATCAGTCAGTCAGGTCGGCACCAACGGACAGTGAGGTCCCAGGGCAGCGCCCTGGCGATATATCAGCGCCCTACAAGGGCAATTACGTAAGTAGAGTTTTTCAAATCTCTCGGGAATGTTCAAATTTAAATTATAATCAAACTTAAGCCAAAAATGAGCCTATATTTCTCTCTTCAGCTAATTTAATATTAAATTGTGCTTCCAAATTCTCTAGTTTATTTGTCAAGTCCTATCTACGCATTTTTCATATGTAGCCTACTGATGATATGTTAAATTAGTGTTTAACCTGTTCTCATAGTTATATTAAAGTGTTTTGTAAACAGTGTCAATGGCTTTATTTTATGTCAAAAAATAAGCGTGCTAAATTCTTACTAGAAATCCTGATCTCACTTCATGAATTCCTATATTTTCCTCGACACGCTACCTATTAATTAGTAATGCCCTTTCGTAATAATAAAGATTAAAAGAATACCCAAATCATTATACACACCGGTGAAGGATGATAATGATAACGATAATGATAAGGATGATGATGTTGATGATGACCATATGATATCGGGGACCGATTGGGCCTTAAAGTTTCCCTGACATTTGTCTCACAGGTGAGGAAAAACCCCGATAAAAACCTCACCCAGAAAAACTGTCCCGACCGGGAATGGAACCCGGGCCCGCTGCGTAACAAGGCAGCACGCTACCTCGAGGCCACAGCGGTGGGGAATTGTAAGATATATATATATATCTTGTAACTTGTAAGCCCTTGTTTCCCTCAAAGAGATTTAGGCGCTCTCCCCCTACAGGTAAGAAACTGAACCATACCAATTTAGTTACACTTGTTTTCGTATAGATGTCATTATAGTGGCCCGTGGTCAACGTTCCGCATCATACTGACATCTAGGAAATCAAGGTAGTACTAGGACGGGAAAATTCGGTAAATTTTGCTTAGAGGCCTTTTTATTCAGGCTTAAGAATCTTTTACGAGCCTGAAAATTCTTCTGATTCGTGACCCACGGCTTAAAGTCCCTCCCGGAGGACTTACTCCTTGGATTTTCCCATCGTAAAAAAAATCCATCGACCCCGGCCGGGTTTGAACCCGCAACCCTCGGGACCAGTGGCTAGGAGCATAACCACTAGTGCACCAAGGCCGATATATATATATATATATATTGATTGATTGAAGTCCGCCCTTCCCGCGCGAGGACATGGGCGCCTCGAGATTTCTTAACCAGACAAATAGCAGTTACGTTTATTTTCCTACGTATGTCAGCGAGTGACATCTAGTAGGGAATCTAAGGTATTATTCGGATTGAAGAAGATCGATAAATTTTGCTCAGAGGTATTGTTTATTCAGATTTCAGGATTTTTACGAACTTGAAACTCTTCCAACTCAGGACCCACAGCTTAAAGTCCCTCCCGGAGGTCTTTCCCTTTGAATTTTTCCATACTAATAATTTTTCGGCCGGGTTTGAACCCGAGCCTCCGGGACTATAGAGGCAAGGAACATGGCCACTGGACCAACGAGGCAGGCATTAAATTTCATAAGCAAATAATCTTAAAATAGTAAATATAGGAACTGAAGATAGAAAAATGAAAGTGCTCTTCCTTTTTTAATACTGAATGATTAGGTAACATATTTCCCTATAATTATGAATTCTTCCAAATGCGCAGAACTGCTGAACGACCATCATAATACTGTAAGAGTTGAAAGATTCCCGGTGTTGATTTATTTGTCTTCTTATTTCTTATTGCAGATTTCACTGGACTGGAATAGAAGTGACGAGGCTTAGAGTGCATGTAAGAAATGGTGAGTAGATGAATTGTTAATTAAATTCTGTTAAGAATCCTTGAACAAATTGTGGTGACTTCAGTAATGATGTGGGCAGTTAAGTTTCCTAAACTAATAGGAAGTTAAAGAATATGTTACGGTTGCTGAACAAATTCCAGCACCTATTTAATTACTAATAGTAGAGAATAATTTATGATTTTTCGAGACTAAAGTCAGGTACGAACAAAATTGTGATTCTCGAGAAATTATTTAAATACAATTGAAATTCAAATTCAATATTTCGGTCATTCTTCCTCATGAGCCTTCAATAGTTTATTAACATTGCTCACAAACAACAAAGAAAATAAAAATCTAGGTTTTATGTTTTTAGTTTGACGTGCAAGTGGTGTGTGTGTGTGTGTGTGTGTGTGTGAGAGAGAGAGAGAGAGGAGAGCGAGAGAAAGAAAGGAGAGGGAGGGAGAGAGAGAGAGTGAATGAGAGAGGGAGATATTTCTAATGCCAACCACTTCACTTTATGTGCATACTTTCCAAGCTTTGATGGATAGATGGCATTAATGTGGCCTATTTTCAATTTACGCACAACTTCACGTAATAATAATAATAATAATAGCTTTATTTACCTGGCAGAGTTAAGGCCTTAAGGCCTTGTCTACCACTCAACCAACGTAGATGATGTATTCAGTGTACAGAGTATAGTGTTGTATGAGTGTATGTATATCTGTTTGTGTAGTAAATAATAATGATCGCAATTATCAACAACAAAGATTAAGTCCAATGGCCTGTTCCGATCTCATTATAGGTCGAATTGGTCCTTCCATTTCTTCAATGGTCTTCCCAACAATCTTCTCCCTTTTGGTTTATAATTATACATTCTTCTTGGTATGCGCTGTTCATTCATTCATAATACGTGCTGAAGGTAAGCATTTGACAGTATTTATTCTTTCACAGAGATTAAATATATTAGTTCTGTTCTTATATCTTCGTTTTTCTTTTTATCGGTCCTTTGGTATTCTGCTATTGCTCTCAACATCTTCATTTCTGCAGCTCTATTTGTTTACTATATGCTTTTGTTAATGTCCAGATTTCATATCCATAGATAAGAAATGGAACTGTCAATACTTTGTAAAATTTAAAATAGCTTTTTTGTAGTTTTATTCAATAAGTAAGTAAGTAAGTAAGTAAGTAAGTAAGTAAGTAAGTAAGTAAGTAAGTAAGTAAGTAAGTAAGTAAGTAAGTAAGTAAGTAAGTAATTAAGTAAGTAAGTAATAATAATAATAACAACCATAACAATAATAATAATAATAATAATAATAATAATAATAATAATAGCTTTATTTTACCTGGCAGAGTTAGAAGGCCTTAAGGTCTTGTTTAACACTCAACCAAGTTTTAAAAATTGGGAATGATTTTCACATCTAGTTACGATAAAATAAATATTACATAATATGTCTATAATATAATTATTATTTAACAAAATATTTTGAATTTAATCTAGAATTAACATATCAAATAAAAAATATACAAGATAGAAAACATATGAGAATAAAAATGTATTAATGAAAAAATAAAGTGGACTCTAGAAAAAAAAACATATTTGACAACAGGTAACTGTATAAGCGTGACTTAAAAGTTCCAAGTGTGCATCAACACCTGCTATCTTGAGGAAGAAAATTCCAGGAGAGGGCAGAGGCTACTGTGAAAGAAGTAGAACAAGAGGAAGTGCTATGAAGAGGAATTGTTAGCAGACTGTTATATTGTGACCTACTGTCAATATTGTGGTAAGAAGATACATCCATAGCAATTCTGCCCGAAGGCAGATCTTTCACTGCAATCATAGCTTTTCATGCTATGCTTGCAGCTTTACTAGGGACTTGTAGGTGTGGTAGCTTCCCGTTGCTTTCCACACCGGTGAAGGATGATGGTGATTATGACGATGCTGATAATGATAAGGATGATGATGATGATGATGGCCATATGATTTCGAGGACCATTTGGGCCTTAAAGTTTTCCTGATATTCGTCTTACAGGTGAGGAAATCCCCGATAAAAACCTCACCCAGGAAAACTGCCCCGACCGGAGATCGAACCGGGCCCGCTGCGTGACAAGGCACGCTACCTCGAGACCACAGCGGTGGACGGTAAGAAGATAACTTCTGAAATCTGGACGTCAGGTAACTAGGAGTGTAGGAATTCAGAAGCTTGAAAATAAGTGAAAGGGAATGCAATTTATGTCTGTCAGTAAGACGGAGCCAAGATAGGTTATTGAAGTGGTTCGGAATTATGATCATAACGGCGGATACCGGAAATGAATCGAACGCAAGCATATGAAAACGCTGCATCTCTGCGACAATAGTGTTTTGTGTGATGGATAATGATGAAGAAGTGGGAGAAGTTGAAGCCCGGTGCTGAATCGTACTCTACTCCTATAGAAAATCACCAGGGGGCCACAGTGGTCTCCATCCTATGTGTGCATCGTTATTAACAGTACCACATGCCTTCTGAAGGTCACCGCTCATAAAGTATTCCTTATCCAAACAAAACCACGTGACCTACAAACTAAAGACAAAGGTAGAGTTAAAAAAATAAATCATAAATAATTCTGAAAACATTAAATATTATTAAATTATAACTACCTACCAAAAAATAAAAGATAAAAAAATTAATGCCAATCTTACTTCATAAGAAATTGGTTATGGACACCGATGGACGATTTGGAAGCAGTAAGTACCCGAAAAAGTAGTTCTCATTAAATTAAAAATATGTCAATGTTTGAACATATTAGTTATTCATCGCGAGTGAAAATGATAATATTCAAAACATAGAAAATATTCTAAAATATACCTAATATGTATCAATTAAAATAGTTTATTACATGTGGATTATGCATTTGAGTCATGCTTCATTCGATTCTGAAGCAACAAAATGGCTGAAGGAGTCGAGTTTTCTGTTGCAGTGTCGGCATCTAAATTTTTAAAACAAAAGTCTGGCAAACCGTTGGACTAGCTTGTGGTAAAAAAAACAGTTTCGGTTTTTTTAATGTATTTCACAAGTTTAGTGAAAAATCTCACCAACTTTCTTGTAATCTACCCCATTCAACGATCATAGGTCTTATTTACTTCACGCGTGTACCCTGTCAGTCTGACAATAATTATGGCGTGAATGGCGGAAGGATATAATTGGCGTTTGTTTGTGTCAGGATCACTCTCAGAGTGGATGAGGTATAGACTTATATGCTGTGGAGGGAAATTGAAATTTAATGCGGGAATACAGTTCACAAACTACCGATTAAAGTTGTACACCACCACCCTTCCTGGCCCCGAGATTGATAATTTTGCAACTAAATTAACAATTAAAATGTTCAACCCCGTCGGGTATCAAAACTGAACCCGCCAACCAGGAAGCAGGCACCAGAAGTAGCACAGCGGAAATTTAATTTGATTTTTTAAAAGAGAAATTGAGTTGAAAAGAGGTCCTGAAAAGCGTAATAGCAAATGTTCCTGACAACTGAACTGTCAACCATTACACGCCGAATCATACCTTGAAAATTCTTCTAGAAAAGCGTTGTGATCCATAAAGGCCATGTCCAAAAATTATCTGCCGTTCTTAACTGCAAGGCACTAAAATCTAGGGCCAAATATATCGTTTAGATCATAGGGAATAAGATATTACATATAAAATTGGTACCTGATAAGTCAGTAGTCTTCAATTAAATTATTGAACTGAAATTATTAAACTGGTTTGAATATGTAAATTTAATAATTTAGTTGAGGACGACTGACTTACCAGGTACCAATTTTATAATTAATATCTTACTACATAACATCAACGGTGCTTTAATATGAATTTTAAAAGTGTTGATCATAGGGAAGTAATACAACACCTCAATTGGTAGATTGGATAAACCTCGCTACATGCCGTCTGTGCACCACGTCCCGCCTCACTTCACATAGCTCTTACTATGCAGAGAGTCATCTACTCCGTACAGTGGGTTGACATTCTTGCTTCGATTTCTGTGCCTTGCAGTTAAAGAGGTAGTTTTTTTCTCTTTTTTTGGGCACGGTCTTCGTACATCACAAAGCATCACTTGGAAAAATGTCAAGATAGGTTTCAATATGCAATGCTTAACAGTTCTCTTGAAAGTTTAATTTCTTTCAGCGCCTCATTCCTGTATGTGACTAATGTTTCTAAGAATTTTAATTCTACCACTTACTAACTAACTAACTCACTGGCACTATGGAACCCGTAGATTCATGGCCGCGCGGATATTAATTTGTATCCTGAGCTAATTTTTTTCAATCATCCGCTGTATAATATACTTCCCTCAAATTGCGGTTAATATTATTCTCCCACCTCATTATTGGTCTACAAACAGAGTGTTTTCCCTCTGGTTTTCCTACAAGAAGTTTCCATATTTCTCTTTCATTCTCCATTCATGCCACATGTCCTGCCCATTGTAGTCTACGAGACTTAACTGCTCTTATTATACCTGGCTTCCTATAACCCAGTATTATGAAAGAATTTTCCATTCGCCTGTCTTTCATCTCTCTTTAGCCCAACCATTTTCTTAAGAACTTTATCATAAATACTCGTAACATTTTATCCTTCCTTAGAGTAAGATTCCATGTTTCGCATCCATATAGTATAACTGGGAGAATAACAGTTATATATATATATATATATATATATATATATATATATATATATATTATTGGGATTAACGGTTTTTAAATGGAGTTGGAACGACAAGAGCCTCTGTAAAACAAAATGACATGCATTTCGAGAATTGGGCCTAATAATCACTTCATAGACGCTTCTTTCATTTAATTCTACCACTTTTTTCAAAATTTCCCTCATTTGTTCTACAGTGCCCACTCCGATTTAACAATATATCTACGTTCGATCGTATATTTAGATTCACTCATCATATAATATGTAGTTCTCACACGTGTAGTGGTATTCCTTGTTTATATATGTTTTCACTATTTTGAAATTTGAACTGATTGTTGGGTAATTAGTGTTGTGAGAGGAAGTTCTGATGTTGCTTTATTTGTAGTTTTATTGATAACGCGGAGAAGAGCCTGTATTTGTGAAACAAAGGCGAGATTATTGATTTGTTAGGTCATGGACATTGATCCCGTGATAAAAACAGCATCTGCACAATGGAGCAGAGCAGAGGGGGATTATTTATACAAAATCAACATGCATTGTGCTCGTCTTATGAATACTATATTTCTCTCTCTGTCTACGTGAGAGGTGTCCACACTTTTTAAGTGCACGAATTTATCCAATTTTTTTTTTGCGAATTTCTAGTAGATTTCTGTCATGCGTTTACAAAAAAATAAACGGTAATATAAACAGGCATAATAATAATAATAATAATAATAATAATAATAATAATAATAATAATAATAATAATAATAATAATAATAATCCATTCATAGTAATTCTGCCCGAGGGCATGACTTTCACTGCATTCATAGCATTTTCATTTTATGCTTTGCAGCTTTACTAGGGAATTATAGGTGTGGTAGATTCCCGTTTCTTTCCACGCCGGTGAAGAATAATAATGATAAGGATGATGGTGATGGCCGGATGATTTTCGGGGACCGTTGGGTCCTAAGCTTTCTGACATTTGTCTTACAGGTCAGAAAAGAACAGAAAAAAAAACTCACCCAGGACAGGGAATCGAACCCGGGCCCGCTGCGTGACAAGGCAGCACGCTACCTCGAGACCACAGCGGTGGACTATAATAATAATAATAATAATAATAATAATAATAATAATAATAATAATAATAATAATAATAAAGTAATAATAACAATAATAATAATATAATGTAGCTCACAGGTAACAATAATTTCTGGCATGAATCGCGCTTTAAAATTCTTAACTTTTCACCTTAAGAATTGCGCTATATATTTTTTTAAAGTTGTTACATTGGTACCTTCTGCATAGCAGTGATTGTTTGATTCAACTACATGTTGTATATTAAACGAATGTCTGGACACATCCACATGTATTAATCACAATTATGGACGGCCATCCAGCCAGTTTATGGTTAGCAAGTAGTCAACTTGTTGGTTCCCCAGCCAGATTTTCTCAATCTGGAGTAGCTACTTATTGTAGCTACCCAAATGCCTCACGATGCTGGGTGAGCATCGGTCCCATCTGGCCGAAACTCCAAGAGAAAATTTCTTCACCCATGGGAACTCGAACCAGGGCAAGTCCCATAGCTGTGTATGTAGGTATCATGCCTTTAAACCTCTTGGTACGGCGCGGGACTTAAATTTAAGAAGACATTAAAACAAATCTTAATAGGTAGTCCTCCTTAATTGAAAGATTTTTTTTGTAAATTTAAAAAGTTGTATATTCTATGGGTATATATACTGGTAAATGAACTATGAATCATAAACAAATGTACATGGAAGGTCATGTCCAGAAAATTGTTATTATAGATTTGTACATAGATCGTATATCAGCATATTCAGCGACCATAATGTGTATTTATAAGCTTTTTTCCACATAAATCTGTTTCTCTTGACCTCCTTTATCATCTTCAAACGTTGTAAAATTATTTTTGAAACACACTGTATATTTGAGATAAACACATTAAAGGTTAATTATATTTTCATGAATACCGCAAGTCCAATGTGGAAACAACATTACAAGAATATTGCTTGACCAAGTTGACTTTATATGAGATTAGCTGGAGTTCGTGTTTTGTTGTACATGGAATTACCCAATCAGAACTGAAAGCAAGAAAATTACGCACAAATTTGTATGTAATTAAATATATCGTTCTTTGAACATTCTGATTACAAAAGCTATTTTTTACCCTAATATAATTAATCATATACAAATGTCAGTCATCGTAAATTTTTACGTCATGTATAATTAATTATTTATGGTATGGATGCATTTAGAATGTGAAATAACTTTGTCCGTTACTGGAATAATTTTCCTGCAACAACCTTCAATGACCTTCTTGTCTCTTTGAAGCAGTTTAAGCAAAACATTTTTAAAAAATTCTCCGAATTCTATCTTGTGTATTTTTATTAAATTTTAACTCATTGTTATTTTTTAGTTAATTATAGAAGCATTTAGAATGTGAAATAACTTTGTCCATTACTGAAATATAATTTGCCTGCAACAACCTCCAATGACCTTCTTGTCTCTTTGAAGCAGATTAAGCGAAACTAATTTGAAAAGAATTCTCCGATTTCTATCTTGTGTATTTTTATTAAATTTTAACTCATTGTTATATTTTGGTTAATTATAGAAGCATTC
Organism: Diploptera punctata; assembly: GCA_030220185.1. Taxonomy (NCBI): domain Eukaryota; kingdom Metazoa; phylum Arthropoda; class Insecta; order Blattodea; family Blaberidae; genus Diploptera; species Diploptera punctata. The sequence continues at coordinate 69,897 of JASPKZ010010385.1, forward strand.
TGAATGTGAAATAACTTTGTCCGTTACGGGAATAATTTGCCTGCAACAACCTTCAATGACCTTCTTGTCTCTTTGAAGCAGTTTAAGCGAAACATTTAAAAAAAATTCTCCGAATTCTATCTTGTGTATTTTTATTAATTTAACTCATTGTTATTTTTTAGTCTATATTTCATTGTTACATTTTAGCCATTTATTGTTAATTTTTAGCATATTTTATATTATTGTTAATTTTTACATGTTCTTAATTTGTTAAATATGTCTGTTTTGCAACTTCATTATTTTCATTGACGTTGATTGTTTTTAGTATAATTTAATATTGTTGATTCTTTTAATTTATCTTATTATTTAATTTGTGTTGTAATACAGGTAAATACAGTTTAGCGAACTCCTAAGGAATGAAACTTATTGAGGTTGTTCTCGTGAAACAATTTTTGAAAAAAAATTACAGACCTTCACCGATCCTATCTAGTAGACACCGAAATGACCATGCCCATAATATATAATATATATATATATATATATATACATATATATACAAGTCTACCGCTGTGGTCTCGAGGTAGCGTGCTGCCTTATCACGCAGCGGGCTCGGGTACGATCCCCGGTCGGGGCAGTTTTCTGGGTGAGGTTTTTATCGGGGTTTTCCTCACCTGTAAGACAAATGTCAGGGAAACTTTAAGGCCCAAACGGTCCCCGAAATTATATGGCCATCATCATCATCGTTATCATTATCATCATCATCATCCTTCACCGATGTGGAAAGCAAGGGGAAGCTACCACACCTACAATTCCCTAGTAAAGCTTTAAGCATAGCATGAAAATGCTATGATTGCAGTGAAAGACCTGCTCTCGGGCAGAATTAATATGGATGGATATATATATAAAGTTAATAAGAGCAGTTATATATATATATATATATATATATATATATATATATATAATATATAAAGTTAATAAGAACAGTTAAGCCACGTAGACTGTGAAGGGCAAGGAAATATGACACGAAATGGGAATCAAAGAGTAGTATGTTAAATTATTGTAGGAAAAACAGAGAGAAAGCGCCCAATAGGTGGGCCGAGATTAAGATGGGGGAATGATATTAAACATTATTTGATGGAGGTGAATTATAGAGGGATGATTGGAAGAGAATAACAGATGACAGGGTATATAGAGAACTTATTTCCGCGCGGCCATGAGTTCGAATGTGCCAGGAGTTAGTCCACATTTTTTACAGAAAGGATGACAAGGGTCCCTGAAATATATATATATTAGCAATTATTTCCAGAGTTAACCCTATATTTAATTTCTTACTTTTCTGTTTCTTTATGCTTGTTACTGTCTTTTATAAGCATTTTAATCTAAGTAAATTCTTTAAAATACCCCTCAGCATTTATAAAGAATTAAATATATTTAAAAGTTTTGTCCACCTCTGGAATACAGGATTTGCTTGTTGTCTCAGATTCAGCAGATCCAGTTCGATCCATGGTCTGGAGAAATTTTTGGTGATGTTTTCGCGGTTTTTTCTCACTCATATGATAAATATCAGTAACATATATGGCCTAAATTATCCCCGAACACCATATACCAACCGTAAACGACCATGTCCTTCATTGTTTCGGCTATCCATCTATAAAATGTCCTCCCCTATTATATTAAACCCTGCCTGGCTTCAAGATATTCAAATGTAAACTTATGAATATTCTCTTGGACAATAAAATATATTACCAAGTTCTAGGTATAGTTAATATTATTAATATTATTATTTTTTTTTATTTTACACTTTCCCTTGTCAATTCCAATAATTTAATCAAGTTCTAAGGTGTATTGCTGTAACTTTCCTTTCAATGTATCCTTTTGTAGGCTATTATGTGTTATTTTAACTATAGATATTACATAATTAAAGCAGTTAAAAGTAAAGAGGTGTGATTTTTTCACCAAAAATTAATTTGGTTCATAATAACATTCTTGAGGCATAGTTTTATTTAGTGAAAAGAGGACATAAGTGTATGAAATAGGAGTAGATAAAGTATTATTGTTATCACTTTCAATTACCGGTACTTATGATTTTCATATACAAATTCAAGTATAAACCTGCTTTTTTTCTCAATACTGCAAATCTTGAACTTGTACCTCTTGTTTGTATCCGCCTCAGTTGTTAATATCTACATAAATTAACCCTGGTAAAGTGGAAGAGAAAGCCTTACAGTGTTAAATACATCAGGTAAAATAAAACATTCGTATTATTATTATTATTATTATTATTATTATTATTATTGGTTGTTATTGTTGTATGGAGCGGAAACGTGGGCATTATATCATAATTTTTATATAAATACATAAGATAATGATAGAGACTAATGGTTACACCTATAATCTTAAGACTCAATATAGCAGTAATATTAAAACGACTATAAAATGCATGAAATTTAGTCAGTTGAGATCATATACATTCTGTATAACAGTGAAATGGAATAAATTCATTGTAGACAATTAATGTATTGATTGCAACCGTATATAATATGTAACATTAACAAGGGTGGGGTGGATATTCCCACACACGTCAAAACATTTAAATTCTAGTGTCATTTAACTTAATTTGCATAACTCGTTTGTGGAGAGTACATTTGAAATTTCATTTCAATAATTGTCATTATTAGATTGTCATTAACGCATTTCAATTTCAGTACTGGAACATTTTCAAGTAGCCACATTTTAAAATTCCTCTGAAATTTCAATCTCTACAGTTCTAATATTATTATGTAAATTTACATCATGTTGTAAAAATAAAAACATAGTGAGAGTTGTATTACTGGTAATCATATTATGAACGTTTTGAATTTAAATTGTTGAGATTTATTTAATTGAATGACGCTCTTTAACATCCTACGCCATTAACGTCAGAATACAAATCTGGTCGTGAATAGACCGACTGATTTTGCTCAGAGGTATATCTTTCTGGCTTTAGTCTTGTCTCTCTCTTGTTGACAGCTATTTGTGCTGTCCAGTGTGCCTTTTGCTGGGACTGTTATTTATCCCTTGACGGCGAATTCGCGTGAGTGTATACAGTATTGTTGGGCTTAGCTGGTTGGCCTTAGCCTACACCGAGATTCTATGGGTAATTTTTATATGGTAGCATGTGCTATTGCTATTGATATAATGTGGATGTTTGATTCCAAGGCACATCAGTCTCGCTTGATTGGGGCATCGGAAACCGTGTCACTGATGAGCTCGGCTCTTTCAGGACCGGAATGAGCCACGCCAATCTGCGCTGACCTTTCTGACCTTGGTTACTTCATGCTGAATACTATGGGTTTTAGCCTTGTCTGTCCAACGGATCTGTGTCCCCGTAAGACATGCGAACTAAAGCCTACTTCCTTTTCTGCCTCGGCAAATAATTTCCCTCCCTGCACTCCTATCTCTCTCTTGCACTTGCCCTTCAGTGTTGTCAACTCAACTCCAAACTTGCATTATTCAATATTTAAGAGTCATGTCACTGGGGAAAGTTTGGCAACATCCATACTCGATAAGTTACCGCTGCTGTCGTTTGACGTAGTGGGAGGGGAGTACGGTGAAATGGTGTGAGTATAGACGTGTACTTTTCTTAGAACGATGTCAGCGCTGTAGGGACACAATTCCGTTGGTCCGAGACATGCCGCAAATCTACGACCGGGTATGGACGGCTGTACTACATTTTAGTCTCCTGCATTCTTTGGTAACATGGGCTTATATTATACATTCGGTGTTTAATATTTCCTCATTCCGGGAATAACTGTAATCTACTGTGTTCACTGGTATCATATTCGATATCTTCAGAGTTTCAAGCTATATATATATATTCGTTTCCAACTGCAGTCTTTAGGTGTCAGCATCAATTAAAGGGCAAATACTTGGTTGAGACCAAAGGTATCATATATGACACCTTGAATAAATTTCCTTTAATGCCCCCTAAAAGCATTTTTTTTTGTTTCCTGCAAAGTGTTACTTTGACCCTAAGAATCCATTAAACGTGAAAATAAAAGTTATATTTGACAAAATCTCAGTTCAGAACCCCATAAAAGCCCCCCCCCAATTTTTGTAACCGCTGATTTTTTTTATTTTACTCCCTAGAAACCCATCTGAGGTAGGTGGACTGAAGATAAATTATATTAAAACAGAATATATAGTAATTGGAGGAAATTCAGAAGACCTACAAATAAAGAATATGACAATTAAACGTATTGAAGAATTTAAATATCTTGGATCTATAATAGATAAATCTGGTACTTGTGAAAAAGATATTATTAACAGAGTAAATTGTGCAAGTAAGGCGATTAGATTCCTGAATGGTGTTTTATGGAATACAAAATTTGACCAGAAAAACAAAAAAAAGAGATTATACAGACAATAATAGAAAGTATACTTACATATGGAGCACAAAGCTGGACAATAAATGAAAGAATGCAGAAAAGAATCTTGGCGACAGAAATGGATGGATTACGGAGAAGTATGAGAATATCCAGGCTACAACATATTCGAAATACATATATCAGACAAGAAATGGATGCACAAGAAACTGTTATCGATAGGATAATAAAGAGAGCTTTACAGTGGTATTGACATGTACAACGGATGTCGGAAGACCAGTGGCCTAAACAGGTGTTGGATTGGATGGTACCAATCAGAAGGAAGAGGGGGAGAAGTAGAAGAACACGGTATGAGGGAATATATGATGCACAAGAAACTGTTATCGATAGGATAATAAAGAGAGCTTTACAGTGGTATTGACATGTACAACGGATGTCGGAAGACCAGTGGCCTAAACAGGTGTTGGATTGGATGGTACCAATCAGAAGGAAGAGGGGGAGAAGTAGAAGAACACGGTATGAGGGAATATATGATGCCATGATGAAGAGGAGTATGGAAGATGGACAATGGGAAGATAGGAATCTCTGGAAAGCAGGAATCAAGGACAGAATTTCCAGAAATTTTGATCATACCGCGTTTAGGATATGTGGATTGTACAGCGTGTTATATGATCTTACTGACAAGCGTTTATAAACGAAAATTTATATGCTGGGTGTCTCGAAACTTTAGGGTCAAAATTAAACAGATGTTAGTGGGTTTTGAATTGAGGATTTTAACAAAAGAATCAGTGGTCGAAAATGTATATTTCAGAGCTAGGGGATCTTGAAGAAGATCGAAGTATGAAAATCAATTTTACAAGCTGATTTGAATTTTGACACTCATAACCAACTTAGAGAACAGATGAGTTCTCGAAAGTGGCGACCACCTGCCTGATTCCATATATATATATATATATATATATATATATATATTACAACGAGGCATGAAATTTTATGTTAGTCTCTCTAAAATCCTAGGTATCTCTTATATAAAGAGCGGCAGCGAAGATTCTAAAAACAGTTCCTCTTCAGTTTCTACTGGAATTTCACAAATGAACAACTTCATGAGCAATAAAAACAATAGACACAAATATCGTCACGGTAGCACCCGGCAGTGTGTTATGACAATTATTTAAGCGTATAGAAACGTCCATGGCTTTCATGATCTCTTGGGATCCAAAATATACATTTGCAACCATTATTTTGAAGTGCGAAGATCATTTATGTAAACCGTTTGAATTTCGACACTCTTAACCAACTTTGAGTTCAGAGCAATTGTTGAAAGTGGCAACCACCTACTCGATTGCATGCTATACAACGACACATATAATTTTGTCGCGTGTCTCCAAAATCACTGGTAGGCCTATCTATTGCAGAAAGAGCGGCAGCAAGGATTCAGCAAGAGTTACTGATGGAGTTTTATCCATCAACAAACCTCAGGAACAATAAAAATAACAAACATCGCTTTAACGCCAGGCAATGTGTTATGACAACAGCTAGAGAAAAATATCTTACTAACACTTTCAAGATCTCGTGGTGTCCGAAGTACCCAGTACCGACTATGGTTTCTTATTTCAAGATACTTACAAGGAAACTTTCAACTATTGAATGCCGAAACTTACCTTGAAATTTCTCGCTAGGAATCATTGTGATATATCGAGGCGAGTCCAAAAAAAATATCTGCCGTTTTTAACTAAAAGGCACAGAAATCAAAGCTGGAACCCACTGTATGAGCAGATGTGCATCCCTGCATGAGTTAAAAGCGGAGTGAAGTGAGGCGATACGCGGTGCGGATGGCGGGTAGTGAGGGTTATCCAGTCTTTCAATGCAGGAGTTGAATTACTTCTCTATCGTTTAAATGAGATATTTAGTACTGCTGTTTAGTGTCTTGCAGTTAAAATGGGAGATAATTTTTTTGGACATGGCCTTTGTTCATCACAAAGCTTCTCTGGAAGGAATTTCAAGGTAGGTTTCGCCATGTAATGGTTGACAGTTCTCTTGTATAAATGTCTCTATCATCAGTAAAGTGTTTCCTCTTAAGACTGGTGACAAAGAAAATATAGTAGGCTATATCACGATGCGAGGTTGGGAAGTGCTTTTTACAGAATTTAGGAAAAATGTTTAAAAACTGAGCGAAAGTGAGGTATTTAATTTCCGAGATTCTGTAAAACACTTCACAAACGTGCGTTGTACATTATTTTTCGCGTGATGGTGTTTTCAATATAATAAATAATAGTAAATTAATAACATCTTTGTTGGAAATATTTGCGTTCATTATAAACAATTGAGTCGCCCGCGGTGGACTAGTGGTTATGCTCCTTGCCTCTGGTCCCGAGGGTCGCGGGTTCAAACCCCGCCGGGGTCGATGGATTTTTTAGGATGGAAAAATCCAAGGAGCAAGTCCCTCGGGATGGACTTTAAGCCGTGGGTCCCGAGTCTGAAGATTTTCAGGCTCGTAAATGATCCTTAAGCCTGAATGAAAAGCCTCTAAGCAAATTTACCGAATTTTCACGTCTTAGTACTACCTTGGTTTCCTAGATGTCAGCATGAGGCGAAACGCTGACCACCGACCACTCAAATGACATCTGTACGGATACAAGTGTAACTAAATTAGTATGGTTCAAATTCTTCCCTGTAGGGGGAGAGCGCCTCTAAATCTCTGTAAAGGGGAAACATGAGTTTACAAGACAAGAAGATAAACAATCGACTAACGTTAACAGTGTGGACAAATGTTTATTAGTTCTAACAACAGAAGGCCTTGAGAACAATTATTGATAACATGGTCGCAGGTTCGTGTTTATTGTTTTATATTGTTTCAAATAAAGTTCAGTTCATTTAAAATGGAGTGATTTTTTTCGTATAATGAATGCCTATATTAACACTACATTTAGGATATTTTCTGTATATACATTGTACGTAGTATACATAGAGGGCAGTGTTTTTACTTCCCGTACGTGGGTGTAAATGTAATATTAGAGTATAGTTATTTAGGTGGAAACCCCGATATGTAGGAAGTTGAACTTTAAATAATGGTCGCCATTGCTGGTAAGTACGACAAAACGCACTATCGCGCAAAAAATAATCTTATTATGGCACCAATCAATAAGAAATGAGATAAAATTGATCGGAATAACAATAAGGAGCATCTCACTACTTGAAACCTCGTACAAATTTCCAATAAATACATGTATCCAGACTTACTCCCTATATTGATGACGTAATAGGTGATCATCTATGTGGATTTAGAAGAAATATCTCTACAATAGATCAGAATTTTGGTATAAGGCATATTTTAGAAAATAAATGGTAGTAAATGGGGCTGTACATTTGCTATATGTAGACATCAATAAGGGATACGATTCAATTAAGAGAGAGAATTTATAACGTATATTGCAAGTTATATTTGGAGTTCGAAATTCCAAAAAAGTTAGACTTATTCAAATGTGTCAATTGGTGTAGGGTGCGTGTAGGCAAACAATTTTCAGATACTATTCAAGTTCATAATGAGTTAGAGCAGAGACAAGAACTATCTCCTCTACTATTTAAATTTATTCTCGATCATGCCATCAAATCTTTAGAGGTTATTCTACGTTAGTCTATATTATATGAATGCAAAACATGGACTCTTTCATTAACTTATTTTAACGGACTGTCAAGAGCACGTACGACGCACTGCCCGTGCGTCTCATATTCGTACATAACACTGTATGTATCTTATTTTTAGTCTAATAAAGTCCTACTACTACTACTACTACTACTACTACTACTACTACTACTACTACTACTACTACTACTACTACTTCTACTACTAATACTACTACTACTACTATTTTAATGGGAGGAGAAGAGATTATGAGCATTTAAGAATAAAGTTCTTAGAAAAAAGTTTGGACCAAAGAGAGATGAAGAGCAATCCGAATGGACTTTTTGGGACCAGATACAATAAGAACAGTTAAGTCTCGTAGGTTGCGATGGACGGGACATATGGCACGAATGGTGAATGAAAGATGGGCCTGGAAATTCCTTGTAGGAAAACAAGAGGGAATGTGCCCAGTTGGTAGGCCAGGAATAAGCAAGAAGAATAACATTAACCGTGAGTTTAGGGAATTAGATTCTACAGGAGATGATTGGGAAACATTTGCTCAGAATAGGGATGTATGGAGAGCTTACGTCCGCGATGCCATGAACCTATAGGTTCGTTAGGTCCAGAGAGTTAGTTAGTTAAATATATGTAACACCCATTATAGAACATTTTTATTAAGGCACATAATATTCCTCTATTAGTTGTTTATACGAGTTACGTTAATTGTTTATAGTACATTTGTCAAAATGTTCGTATGGTTTGGACATTGAATGAAAAGAATTGTACACAAAATAAATTTTATTGAAAGGCATGTTCTGACAATTTGTGTTCATGCAGTTCTGATATGTGTAAGTTATTACATGCTTGATACATTCGCAGGAACGATTATCCAACTCTATCGATGATGGCAGTATTCTGTTTGATGTGTTAAAGCATAAAATTGATAGGGAAAAACAAATTGAGATTGGTTCAACTCGATATTCATACACTATACTCAAAACACCCCGAATTTATGATCCCATTCTTGTAGTTTAAAGTATACGTATTATTTTGTGTATTCTTACGTATATACTTAAGTTGCGAAAAAAATGACGGCCACAGGAGCGATTTATACATTACGGCTTTCAGGTATACCTCCACTCCTAATGTTTGGATTTCATTCATTTTCGTAGAATAATTTTCTCATCTTTTTATCTCATGTACCGCGGTTCGTAGCTAAACTCGAAAATTGCTGCCACTAGAGAGATTTTTAAGTGCTGGCTTCATTTGAAGCCCACTTCTAATTGACCGATTTTGTCTGGTTCACGAACTTGATCATGCTCTTCTTAACTCATTCGCCTCAAAAGACGAGATAGACTCGCCGGCAGTTAAATGGCCTTCAACTCAGAAGATGAGGTACGCTAGCTTAATTCTGCTGTTATATATTTTTCAATATTTTGTACAGCCCTTAGCAGGATAATCTTTTGTCAACATTTATAACTAATAGAAGAACGTTTTTTTGCTTTCACCCTTATTCTGATCTCAAGTACCGTTATCTTTTGTTTGTTTTGAATGTTTGAAAATAGACAGTATAATTTACGGTAACTTAAATCCGGTTTCTGGGGAAATTCATCGAGCATTTAAACCTGAAGCGAATGGCTTTAATTAGTTACTGTATACCAAGTTTGATTCTGTAAAAGCAATATTTACAATATTTAACTTAACTAAACTAATGTATCAGCATTTTGATGACTGAACTAACAGATACTACTATAACGATAATTTATTTTTAAATTTTGTTTGACAAAAGATAGTTTCTTTATGAGAATAAAATAAATGAGGAGTGATAGCGTTGCAATGTTTGTTTTCCTGCTCTTAACTCGAACACTTTATTTTCCATCTTCTCCTGAAAGGAAGAACATTCCCAGCACATTTCACAATAAAGGAAGAAATTTATATATGATTGGTGAGTTTTATAAAGTATTTTTGGATTGTGGACATAAGACATTGCGTTTTTGTTCTAGTGAGATCAGAAATACACCTCCAGAGTGTTAAAATGTCCCGGACATTCGCTATACATCAAGAAAATCTCTTTATATCGTTTTAGTATGTTCTTATATCTAGTAGGTCAGCCTAACCTATCTCCTCGCAAGTAAATGCATTTTTCATACTTAGCTTAGATACTGATCTGTATGAGATGTCGAGTGATATAAGAATTTATCGCACTATCACTTTAACAACATCGATATTTTGTGTTCTTTCATCTGTAACAAATCTTAATTTGTGTTGCTACAGAACCCCGATCACGTAACGTAATTATTGTCCCAGACGGAAAACACAGTGTGTTTCATAGAAAAATTAACTTACAAAATTTGACCAAAATTTTTAAAAATGTTAATAAAAGTATCTCATTAATCAGCCGTTCTCAATTAAAATTAATTTATGTTTTAAAAAAATTGTCAATTAGTTAAAACCATGTAGGCCTTCCAAAACATCTTACATTTTCAGCATGTCATTTGATAGAGATATATCAGGCACTTACATTAATATTAAAACAAGTGGATATACTTAAATTTGATTAGTTTCGGAACAACTGTGTGAGGAGATGACAGTTGTAAAATTTACATATTTTTATAGCGCCATTTTTTAATTTTCTTGTTTTTATTATGCTCTTTAAAATATTATAGTCAGCTTCCAAATACTGTATTTTTTCAAATTTTGGGCCTAAATTATTCCATTATTATTATTATTATTATTATTATTATTATTATTATTATTATTATATTATTATTATATTTTTAAATAGAAATCCGTTGCAAATAGCAGAAATATGAAAATTAATGTTCCACCTGTGATTGAATACGAGACGTCCCGGTTGCTAGCTTCTCTAAATATGATGTTATATTACTAGCTATGGAATGAATGATGATTATAATAAATGTTGGCTTAATATGTAGCGCGCCGAGGAATATATATATAGGATTTCATGGGTTGAAGTCAGGACTTCTAGTAGGAATTCATGTTATTTAACTTATTATTCTAACATAAAGGAAAGCCAATAGACACTGTTTACAAATAGTTTAATGAAACTCGAAATAAAATATTTGCAAGACGAAATAAAAATGTATACGAGAACATATTAACCACTAATGAACTCAATTTAACATATTATTAAATAAATATCAAAAAGCATAAGGTAGAACCTATCAATATTAATTAATTTATATTTACTATTAATTTAGTTCATGAAGGAGACATAAAACTCAGATTTTACCCATAGATTAAGGACTATCATCTTTAAAGTTTTATGTTTTAGAGCTTAACTTTTTTTGTTATAATTAAATAAACATCTAATTATTATATTCCTGAAGTTAAAAGAAAAATCTACTTACGTAAACTGCCCAGCAGAGTCGCAGACTCTGGGCGGGTTCAGTAGCCTCATTCTTTCTGGCCCCATCTCGGCTCAGTTTTATATCGTTTTCTCCTTAGATGTGGCATAGCTAAAATTTCCTAATAGTTTTATGGAACATTTTATTGAGTTATTTTAATTTCGAAAATGTCCTTTTCTCTGTCGCCAGGTAAACATGTTATTTCTGGGAAACTTTGGATATTATTCGTATCAAAATAACGTGTTTTTAAATCTTTCTAAATCAGTTCCTACAACTTGTTTGTTCAATAGAAGCTACAGGGTGTGTGATTCAATATTTAATATGCTAGTTATTTAATAAAGCGATATAAGATTAATCCAGTTAAGCCCGTGATTAATCAAGTTAAGCACATGTCACAACAAATATAGGTATATGTTATTGGGGATATTTTTGTAGATTTTTTTGAGATATTTAATTTTGTGTGACATTAATTTGGTTTTGTATTTGTTATAGTTTAGGCATCGTAAGCCATTTAAGCGACAAGAAAGCTATTTTTTATGCACAGATACACTTTTTGTTTTAGCTCTAGACCTATTTTACAAGATTATGTACGATAATTATCTCAGAAAAAATTTCTAAATGTTGTTTAAAAACCCCATTCAAATCGGACAAGAAGGTTTTGAGTCCATAAAGGAAAGACAGACAAACACAGTCCTACTAATTTATATTATATATATATATATATAAAGATTAAGCCAATTTCCTGTGTTTTAATTTGTGATCCTTTGACGTTAAAACCTCTGAAACAAACCCCTTAAAAACGAACGACATGTAGGTAAAGGTAAAGTGATCAAGCACAGGCCTTAGGAAGTTCTCGAGGTAGTAGGATGTTGAGGCTACTAACTTTCTAGACAATCGACACGAGATGTCACCCGGGTTTAGCCTCTACGTGACGATCGCCTTTACCCCCAGAGTATAAATCTGCTACTCATTTCTGTTAGAGGTTGAGGTTTCAATAACCAAAGGCATTTAATGGAACAGCACCAAAGAATGTAGAAGAGAGGTCAGTTTGAAAATCTGACCACATACGGGGGCTCGAAACCTCGATCTTCATTTAAAATTCATACTAACCTGCTACTTTTGTAGGTAATGATGATTATGATGATCAGATGGAGTTCAATGCTCGTTTGGACTTAAAGTTTTCTAAAATTTGTCCTAAATTGAAGAATGATAATCCGAAAAAAAAAATCAACTCGGAAAACTGATTCTAAACGGTGATCGAATCCGCGACCGCTAGATAAAAGAAAGGGACTCTATTCGAGACCACAGTGGTGGATAATAAAACATGTATAATAGTTTAAAACTGTACGAAAATAAAATAAATCGTATTTTTCTGTATAAGGAGTAGAAATAATTAATTGTAATAGTATATTGCGATAGAAGTGAGGTAAGCACTTGTTACTGATCGAGAAAAATGTGTTACGTGCTTACCTCATGTGTATTGCATACTATTATTTCGTCGATGTGACTAATTTATATTAAATATAGTAATAAATGAATTAAAATATTGGTTGATGTAAATGACTTCTATGAGAAAGAAACATTTGGTGATCGTTGCTATGTAGCTTTTCATTTGTTTCATTATAAGCAAGGATTGTTGGCTGTGGAGACATGTTTATATGTAGTACCGTGATTAGAATCTGTTTGATAATTTTATTTTGGAAGGAGTCGTGGTAGATGATAGAGAAACTGAAGAAGCCTGGAGAGTGGGATGTTCTGCATTAATTCCGGAAAAGTCTAAAGAAAGATACGAGTTAGTGTAGGCCTACAAAACATTCAAGAAATGTTTTATTTTACTTACCGAACGTGTGATTTTTGAGTCCACATCAGCATTGCGATTTATTTTGTTTGCATAGCAATACCAGGTTAGATGCGGGAACGTTGACTTACTTCCAGTAACAACAATATTGTTAAGTATAAGAAATTAGTCACATCGACCAAAAAACTGTTTTTAGTTGTCAACATCGTTCTAAAGTAAGTCCTAATGTCACTGGAAATCACCTTCACATACAACGCTCGTCAGAAAACTTATGTCGAACGGTAATCAAATCCGAGACCGCTAGGTAAGAGACTGGGATTTTAACCGAGACTACAGTGATGGATAAAATATATATATATATATATATATATATATATATATATACACACACATACATACATACACAGATTTTAAACTAACACACACACATATATATATATATATATATATATATATATATATATATATATGCTATATTAGTTTAAAACCTGTGTGAAATGACGAAATTAAACTCTTTTTTTTAATGTAATGACTAGAATAAATAAATTGTATAACCCTTCTTAGTATTTCGACATAGTCCTGAAGTAAGTCCTGGTGTCACTTATACAGAACGGAAAGTTTTCATTTATACATTTATAACACCCTTGGATGGACAAAGTTTCATTCTATTTCCTTTGTTAACCAACCATGACCTTTCCTTGTAAGTTTAGTGCAATACACGTGTTATCGAGCGAGGAACACAGTGTTAAGAAGATTAATGTGTATTTGCATTAGATCTAATATAGTAGGTACTCAAGACCCAGGTACGTTCATGGGATTAACACCATTCAATATTGATATCTCAAGATTGAACTTCTGCGTTCTCTCTATATTGCTGTAATATTACAGACTAATAGTCTCTGTTAGTCTAGGGAGCATCCGGTCCTCACGCGGGACATATATATATAATACACACATACACACACACATATATTAGGGTGCCCAAAAAATCGAAATATTTTACATTTTTAACGCATACCCTCTTAATTTATTTGTATAATGTTAAAACAATTGTAAGTATAATTTGGTATTTAGGCCCACGGCAACCCGAGCCGTCTTCCTTCGAAGTATATCAGTATATGAACATTTTGAAAATAAAATTTGAACAATAATGTTTTTTATTGTAAAATAGTAAATAGTTATACGTTTTTGGACATATTTATTTTTATTTACTAAATAAATTTTTAATTCTAGTATCCTTCTATACTACCCAATACAAATATCCATGTCTTTTGTTTGGCAAGAAGTCTACACGGGTTATCATGATCCAATCGCAATAATATTTGAGTTATTAGGTCAAACAGTAAAAGCAGAGGGTATGCGTATTTAATTTTACGAGAAAAAACCTCCTTTATGTCTTAGGACACACCCTAACATATATATAATTATTTATTCACTGATTTTTGGATACGTGTCTTTTAATTTCAGTTCTGATTTTGTTAATATTCTGACAACTGAGCTATGTCTTAATTTTCGTAATGTAGCTTCGTATACCTTGGGCCAAAATTACTTAAGTATTGAGTTGTGTAATATTTGGGTCCAATATCTGTGAAACAAATGGACGCTAATAGTACAATATATTTATTTAGGCTGGTGGAGTTAAGGCAATGTTGCCTTCTCTTCCACTCACCAGGACAAACATATGTTACATTTAAATCGAAAAAAAATACAATAATAGTTTATACTACACAATTAATTATGTGTCAAACTGAACAATAATGAAAATATTGTCTAATAGTACAATAAAATTAAATACAATTAAATTAAACTAATGGAAGAATGTATACTCAAAGGAATAACAGCTCGAATCTACTATACATAAAAAAATATATATATACAAAGAAAGTAATAAACTTTAATTAATTAATCTATCGCTTATATATACGACATTAGGTAAATATATTGACAAATCTTAATACTATTTTTATTAAATAATGAGAAACAAATTATTAATTGGACTTCCAAAAACAATTTACAATAAAAAAACTGGCCGATGAAATTGGAAAGACTCTTTAGAATACGGAACAGGCTTAGAGCCTAAACTGTGAAATGAAGAAGAAGAAGAAGTTAAAATCGTAATTTCGTCTTCATTAGAGATATGAAATAACAGGTGCATGAATAATTTTTTAGCACTTTGAAGCCTAACTTTGAATCGCGAAGCATGTGTTGAGATGTTAAAGACTTTAGTTAAGTAAGACACTACGTATTTACATATAATCATGCAGAAATACCAGAAAGTCTATGTGACCTAATTGGATTTGTCTGACCTGAAAAGATTTGTGTTGAGAGGCTTCAGGGTGTAAGCCAGTATATTTAGGTTTGGAGCGCGTGATGAAACCTAACAAAAGTTAAGTCTCTACACCTTCGAGAGTCAATCGTTTCTTTGGTACAACCTTGACTTATAATGCAACAAAGTTCTTATATTGTATCACTACAAACACGTTGCTTAGCAACATTTCAGGATTTCATCGACTTCATTTAGTTTAATAAATCCTAGTATATTTTATATTATGAGTAGCTCTACCGGTGATTATCTGAATTTTCGAGGGCTGATATATTTTATTTGCAAAGTCAGAAAATATGATTACACTTCTCCAGTTTTTCCATGAATTGTCATGCCTTCATCTCAAAGATAGAAGAAATTACACTGTCTTGTTCTCTTACTAAGATTCTGTATACTTCGACTCCAAATTATGTTTTTAATATTACCTTTCGTTTCCAGTATCTATCCTCCAACCATAATTTAAACACATATATATATATATATATATATATATATATAGGTCTAACTTTTATTCTCCCAGTTATGTTATATGAATTCGAAACATTAGAGGGAAGAACAGGTTACGAATATTTGAGAATAAAGTTCTTAGGAATTTTTTTAATAGAGACGAACAGGCAAGTTAAAGGAGAAGGATACAAAACAGTCAACTACATGATCATTATAGGAAAGCAGATGTAATGAAAACAATTAAGTCTTGTAAACTGTAATTGGTAGGACATGTGGAATGAATGGGGAATGAGAGAGGGGCTTGCAGGAAAACTAGAGGAAAAGTGGGGAGAGAGATAAATCTTACAGAGGATTATTTGAAAACATTAGTTCAGGACAAGGATGTATGAAGGGCTAATGTCTGTTCGACCATAACCTAAGGGTTCGATAGTGCTAGCGAGTTAGTTATTTAGTTAAGATCAACTTCGTTAACAAGCTAAATTAGACGATCAGGAATGATGATTAACCTGAAGCGAAGTTATAAAAATGGTTCTAGCGGTTGCAATGTTGCTTTTCCCAACAAAATGACTTATAACTTTTGAATAAGAATAGCAAATAATCATCAAAATCTACCTTAATTCGATCAGATGAGTAACTCCTTTAGCAGACAGAACCATTGGCTATTCTCGCAATGCACTCACACGACAGTAAAAATCAATTCGCACGAATTCTCACATCAAATACGGAGGGTTGTTTCTGATCTCTGATAACGAATGATTTTTAAGTTTTACCTTAAGAAAAGCCGTGTCTCCACCATCAATCATGCTCTATTTGATAGCCCTTCACCCGAGCTATGGCTCGGCATCGGGGTTTCCACTGCAGAAGACTCTTACGCAGCACAGCCATGTCTAAAAGTTCCCACTCCTCTTTACACGCTTTCCAGAGACTGTCTATTGTCCTAAGACTCCTGTTTCCCAGTGCCCTTTCGAAGAGTCCAAAGGAACAAAAGTCCATCGGTGATGTATCAGGAGACTTCATTGGGATGTTGCTGAATGGAATAGCATGTATTCCAGTTTCCTGAACCATTCTCTCCAGGAACGCCAGGGTTGAACCCGAAGTGTGACTGGAGGCCTTGCTTGGTGCACCCAGACTTGGTTTTTGTCTGTACCATAAGCTTGTCAACACTTATAAGTAAGAAATGAGAGAGCTGGAATTTCGATCTGGTAAATTGGGGTGAGAACTTCTTCCTGGTAGTACTGGGAGTTGATTTTGGCCTTTTAGCTACTCTACGAATGGTCAGTTTTCCATTGTAGCAATATCCGGCGATGACCATAAATCCCTTGGAGAAACTTTCTCTGCATTCGGCATACCACTTCTGATTTTTTTTTTCATCCCTTACTCTATAGTAAATTGCCTGGGGGTTGTTGCAGTCTCCTAGATAAACATATGCTTCATCAAGTGTGACCAAAAATGTCCATTTTTCTCCTGCCAGGTGTTTTTCATAGTTTCCTGTTGTTGGTGCGGCGTTCGGAATGTGACGTGGCAACAATTTATGAACCCTGCTTTTGTGGCACTTCTCCATGATTACATCTTTGTTTATTATGGTGTTTACAGTTTTAAGGGATATTGCCAATCTGTTTGCAATCACCCTTTGTGTGGCAGGGTTACCACCAGAGATAAGGGCCTTGACCTTTCTGATTACATCTGGGATGCGGGTAGTAGCAGGTCGTGGATTTGCCTGTTTTTTTTTTTTTTTTTTTTTTTTTGCTTTTGGAATTAATCCCAAGCGACCCTTTCCCTTTTTATTAAGCACTGAGCTGATTCCACACTTTGACACCACAAAAGTACTTTTTTTTGCAAATCTCAATAATAGTAGAATAACTATAATTAGTGTCGGAAAGGGCAGTAATATATCCTTCCCAAATGGGTTCTATCCGCTTAGGCATTATGAGAGCATTACGCGTGCAAGTGTAACAGAAGCAGCACATTGACTGGTTTCATCACCTCGCACGCTCCTGTCCTGATGACTTACACTCCAACGTCGCAATCTACTTGGCAAATCGTTCTCAGAAATCGGAAACAACCCTCCGTATATTCTTCACCAGCATCAACCATACCATAAACAATAATGCCAGTCAAATAGAAACGGCAATACTTAGAATAATTTTCAGACCTCCCAGATATTACACTAATGCAAGACACTACACAGACTAAACATTAAATCATTCTTGGAACACGTAGGCCTACACAAAATTCATTAATCACATAAACACGAGAGAATATCTTGCATACAACTTCACAAAGCCACCAAACACGAATGACAACACCACATTTGTAAAAAATTATAACATAAAACCTGTCCCTCT
Organism: Diploptera punctata; assembly: GCA_030220185.1. Classification (NCBI taxonomy): domain Eukaryota; kingdom Metazoa; phylum Arthropoda; class Insecta; order Blattodea; family Blaberidae; genus Diploptera; species Diploptera punctata. The sequence goes on from JASPKZ010010385.1 coordinate 88,143, forward strand.
AACCACAGAAGACAAAAAGAAATATTATTTTCTTCTAGGTTTTTTTATTTCATCCCTCCCTGAGCTCACACACCTTAAATGTTCAAATAAAATCCCTTCACAACCTGCTTTCCCACGGTCTGGCATTACACAAATTAAACAAAAGAATCACACACATCAAAAAACACATGTGTTTAAAAGTTGAAGAGGGTATTTGATAAGTCCCTATAACGGCGAGGGCAGGCTTGCAACTGATCTCACGTCCACATACCTCGCTTAGTTTACGCAGTTTCTGAGTGACGGACTTTTTATAAAATACAGGACGAATAAAGGTATATAAGGTTGTAGACCTACCCATAAAACAATAAAATCATCATCTCTCCAGCAGCTGTAACTTTTGTTTTCTTTTCCGTAATCAAAGTTTCCCTATATCAATTAATTAAGAAAAATAATTTCGAGTTCATTAATTAGTATAAACGGACAATTAGGAGTGCGGGTTATCTTGACGCGAAAATTAAAAAAATCGCCGTAGGAGCCTCAATTTTCGATATTTGTCAAAGAAACTCAATATTTGCTAACGTAATAAAACGAGAAAGATACGTTCCGAAATTCAGCACACTTCGACCATTAGAAGTGGGGGGTTTACCAACAAGTCGAACTTTTAATATTCTCTAGGAGTCGTTATAAATATTTTCTCGCAATCAAATTTTACAAATATTATGAAATTAATTAAAGAAATATATACGTATTCCGTAAACCAATAATATCGAATCATAAATTCAACTTGCTGACAATTTTCTTTTAGTTTACTGAAATCCTGTGTGACGACGTTTTCTGTATTGCAGTTGGTTTTCTTCTTTTTCAGAAGACAACCTTGTTAATCCCCATAACTCACAATCCATACTATATTAATTGTTCGTTTGTGATATTGTCTGTTTAAAGTGTTTTTTTTTTTTCAATTTGCTCTCTTTGACTTATTATATATATAACTACTCACTGACACTATCGAACCCGTGTTCATAGCCGTGCGAACATAAGCTCTCCATACATCCCTATCCTGAGCTAATATTTTTCAAACATCCCCTGTATAATCTACTTCCCTAAAATCATGGTTAATTTTACTCTCCCATCTCATTCTGGCCTACCTACTGGGCTTTTTCTTTCTTGTTTTCCTATAGAGTTTCCGAGCCTCTCTGTTATTCCGCATTCATGTCATATGGCTTGCCCATCTCCTTTGCCATGGATTCCCTGAAGTAGAGTCCACCGGGGATCAGATATGAGATTATTTTAATGCATCATATCCATCCACCCATAGTTATTCTGCCCGAGTTCAGGACTTTCACCACAATCATAGCATTTTCATGCTATGCATGCAGCTTTACTAGGGAATTCTGTGTGCGGTATCTTCCCGTTGCTTTCCACAATTTATCATAATAATTTAATTTTTTTTCGTGAAATTCTAGTTGACTTTCTCCATTAATACATTTCCATAGCAATGTTTTAAAAATTTTAATCAAAGATCAAGTTTATTATTTTCTTCTTCTTCTTCTTCTTCTTCTTCTTCTTCTTCTTCTCTGCATTGTTATACTAGGCTTACAGCCTGCTCATTACAGGAACCAAGAATCTTCCGAGGACTCTTTGCTCTTCAAGGTGATGTCCTACCATCTGCCGGTAGATTATCTCTCGATATACAAACAATTCTGTTTGGTTCCATTGTAAAAATAAATTTACCTTCAAATATTTTCTTATCGCTCATTCGTTTATCACTTGAATTTCAGCTGTCTCCTTTTTCCCTTATTTCCCAATTTTATCTCTCCTTTTTTGTAGCATATTCCCTAGTGTATTCATCTCGTGTATTTCTAAAATATTGTCTCAGAAGACCTAAGAGTTAGCCTTCACGTAGTCTTGGCGTAAATAATCACACACGAATGTCGAATAAAATCTCAAAAATCACTTTATTTACTTCTACGAATTATCAATCGTTAATTAATCACAATTTGCAATAAAAAACGTTTATCTCACACTCAATTATTTCACAGTTTCTGATTAGTAGACTTGCTCTCTACACTTCGTTTACCGTTACCAAAACACAACTGATTGGCCTCCGTTCTCACCACTTAACATATAGTCGGGGAGAAACTTTCTAGGCTTAGGTTCGAGACACTTCGAAACATAGAAGCCTCTGACCTCCATCGTTCCCGAAAGGAGAAGCAAACGTCCATAGAGACGTCTAAAATGACTGCCCAGATGTTTCGATGATCTGCGCGGATCTTTCGACTGGCAAACGAGCTCGTCCTCGAATCTATTCCGACCAATGCAAGACCACTATTCTTGCCTTGCCCATCGTTATTACTCATACGAGGCATCACAATATGTTTCGTTCTTATAGTATCATCCCTAGTCTCTGAGTCATAGGTCAGTATTGACTGTAACACTCCTTTATCAATTTCAATTTTCCTTTCTATATTCAATTATTACTATTCCAGATTATATAATTCTTCCACCCTGCTATTTTTGCTCCCTTATTAACTTGATATAGAACTTAATATTCCAGTGATTTCCAAACAGTTATTTCGATTTTCACATATTTAAAAACCAAGGCCTGCTCAATCACTCTTCCCTTGAGTTCCAACTTGCATCTGAAAGGGGAATTACTTATTATCATAGATTTAGTTTTAATAGTTCGTAAAATTATGACATTTCAAGGTGTCGATCCTGTCAGAAGTAAAATTGTACTTGACAATAACATTTTGGAGCAGGTGAATAGTTTTACATATCCTGGATGCAATATCTCATATGAAGAAGAAATGGATGTGAATGCAAAAATATATAAATTCTTTAGGGTTAATAAATTCTATCTTCAAGCCACAGTTAGTCCAAAAACATTCAAGACTAAAAGTGTATAAAACACTGGCTCTTCCAACTCTTTTGTATGGTAGCGAAGTATGGACGTTGAAACAGAAGGATATACAGAGACTTAGATCTGCTGAAATGAGATATATTCGGAGGACTGCAGGATACACACTACTAGATCACAAAAAATGAAGAAATCTTAGAAGAATTACACATGGAACCTTTAGAAAACAAATTTCTGATTATAAGTCAAGATGGATGCAACATGTTCATCGAATGGAAGATCACAGGATACCCAAACAATGTTAAGATATCAACCTGCAGGAAGAAGAAGATCAGGACGTCCACTCAAAAGACTTCTGGATGGTGTTTCTCTTGAGGCCGACACAGGTCAACAAATGTCCTAAATTCGTGAATGTACTATGATGATGATGATGATGATGATGATAGATCGTATTTTCATATTAAATATTTGACAGCTGATATAGAAGAAGAATGGACTAATTTTTGCACAATTTTTCTTTCGGCATTCTGATACAACCACACGTCACGTAAACAGGTCTAATACTGAGGAGAGTCGAACTACACGCTCTCCGCTCCGAGCAGGCAGTGGAGACGCTCGACAAAGACATGCATTTTGTAAACAATGTGTATAGAAATTAGTTACTACCCTGATACCGATACTTTTTTTTCAGCCCTAAAGATAACTAACTAACTTAATTCACTCAGTGGTATTATAGATTCTGGATCGCCCGGACATTAGTTCTCCATACATATCTATCTTGAGGTAATGTTTTCCAAATCATCCCCTGTGTGAATTACCTCACTCAAATCATGGGTAATGCCATTCTCCCATATCATACTTGACTCACCTACTGGGCTCTTTCCCTCTGGTTTTTCTACGAGGAGTTTCCAAGCCACATGTCATGTCCATCACAGTCTACGAGACTGTTCATATTACATCTGGGATCCCATATAGATCATGTACCTCATTATTATGTAGTCTTCAACTTTCTTCTATCTGTTCGTCTCTTTTATGGTCCAAAAATGTTCGTAAGGACTTTATTGTCAAATAGACCCTATTGGTTATCTTTTCTCTTCCCTTAAGGGGGTTGATGGGTGAATTTCTATTTTCTACATTTTGTAAGCTAGAGACTTGATGTTTTGTACAAACATTCATTGCATGATACATAATGATGTGTTTAAGTTGCATTCTTGTGAGACATTTATATTACGAATTATTAAATATTATATTTTAAAAAAAATTGTATATATATAATTAAATGGGTTCCACAATTTTTAGTAAAATGTCTGATTTTTTACAAGACCCCTATAATATTTAGAAAACATCATGCATTAGAATTCTTATAATGTGAATACAAAGGGAGAAAAAATTATGTACCGGTACCTGATGCGTGGAATTACAAAAAAAAATAATTGCATAGGCCTACGTTTTATTTTTTATTTCTTAAAATAATACTCCAATCGTGAAACGCATGCACTACTTTGTTACCCATTGCTTTTAGGAGATGCAATACAAATTTGAACCTTGTAGGGGAAATTTCTGAATTCCATTCAATTTTGAATGTAGGCCTACAAAAATGCAGTGAAAATAAAAGTGTGGAAAAACAAGTTTAAAGCTTTGTATGCAGGTGGCATTTAACTTGCGCAGCCTTTTAACTGAGACGTGATTTAGGGCACTTAGAAGCGCCATAGGCCTCTGAAACTTTGTCAATATATACATTAGAGTACAAGCTATTTTTTAGTACAAAAAACAAAAAAAAATATCAATGTTGATCTCAAATGGTCAATATTTCACCCATCACCCCCCTTAAAGTAAGAGTACATGTTTCACATACATATCCATCCATAGTGTCCATAGTAATTCTGCCCGAAGGCAGGTCCTTCACTGCAATCAGAACATTTTCATGCTATGCTTGCAGCTTTACTAGGGAATTGTGTAGGTGTGGTAGCTTCCCGTTGCTTTCCACACCGGTGAAGGATGATGATGATGATGATGATGATGATGGTAATGATAAGGATGGTGATGATGATGATGGCCATATGATTTCGGGGACCGTTTGGGCCTTAAAGTTTTCCTGACATTTGTCTTACAGGTGAGGAAAAACCCCGATAAAAACCTCACCCAGAAAAACTGCCCCGACCGGGGATCGAACCCGGGCCCGCTGCGTGACAAGGCAGCACGCTACCTCCAGACCACAGCGGTGGACTCACATACATATAATGTACCGTTTTATTATAAACTAACAAGTATGTAATGAATGTATTTCATATGTGAAGATACTGATTCGTGGAAATATACCAGTCAAATTTGGCACTATATCGTTCTATAAAAATAACAATTGTTTCAAATCCAAAAATATAATTCTAGATATAAATTCTTCAACTGAGTTAATGAAACATGTAAACAAGCCCAAATATGCAGTCATTCTTTCATCTTCCACCATATTCGTGACGTCATTTGATTGCTGTTATTATACAGCCTATATTGTGTACGGTAATTTATAAAGCAGGGCGCAAACTGATGTTCGTCGAATATAATGACTCTATATGCTATTTGAAACATGTGACATGCTTATTATTGAAGCAGATATGAATGTTTACGTGGAGAGATATGCGTCCTTTGCATCTCTGTGCAGTACGTAGAAATCTATTCACTGAATTTCGCTTTGATTAGTTGATACTTGTACGCTGTATTAGTGTGTAAATAGTGCTGTATCGACCTACTTAACAAACCTTAAATAATAAAATTATAGAATAATTTTATAAATAATTATCGTCTTTACAAGATATTAAAGAAATAATAATAATAATAATAATAATAATAATAATAATAATAATAATAATAATCTTCTTCTTCTTCCTTCCAAGTATTAGGCGAAGGCCTGTTACGATCCTATAGACAATTTTCCCTCCAATGTTTCATAGGACGGCCCAGAGATCTTCGTCCTCTTGGTATATAATTATAAACAGCTTTGGGGATCCGATTTGAACTCATTCTTTCAAGATGGTGTTTCCAATTTAGTTGGTACTGTTTAATATATTCCAAATTGGCGTAGTCTTCAATTCTTTTAAGATGTCGGTGTTCCTTTTCCGATCCCATCTGGTGTAACCCGCTGTTATGCGCATGAATCTCATTTCACAACCGTTATTCTGCTTTCATGTTGTCTTTTTAGTGTCCATACTTCACTACCATAGGTCAACACTGGTCTAGCCAAAGTGTTATATAAACGTAATCTGGTGATTTTTTGTACAATGGATGGTTTCATAACTCGATTAATAATTCCCAAACTTTTATTATAACTAGTATTTTTTTCAGGGATATCCTTTTCATCCCAGATAGAGAGATAATAACCAAGATATTTAAATTCATTAGATCTCTCTAAAATTGTATTCTGGAGACAGATTTTACTTTGTATGGGGTCCTTCCCATGAAATGCCATAATTTTAGTTTTGTTAATTGATATTTCCATATTAAATTTGGCAGCTATTTTTTGTAAATTATAAATTGATCGTTGCAAATCATTTTCGGAAAGTGCCAGAAGAGCTAAATCTGCAAAAAGAATAGCATCGAGTTTGAGGTTCCTATTGATGGGTTGTGTTTTCCTCCATTCGTTTATTATTCTATTCATAGGCCCTATATATAATGAAAAGCACCAGTAATTATTATTATTACTATTATTATTATTATTATTATTATTATTATTATTATTATTATTATTATTATTATTATTATTATTGTTAGAGTAAATAGTTGAATGCAGGCTTTCACGGCCGGTAATCATAATGTTGAGTGATTCCGGGTTCTGTGGCCGTGGTCCATAGTTGGTGTTGATACCAGACGTTTCGCCCTCAACTGCGGAGGGCATCTTCAGTGGCGAGTGCTTCTAGGCGTGTTTCCTGGCCGGAAGCTCTACTTAGAAGTAGAGCTTCCGACCAGGAAACACGCCTAGAAGCACTCGCCACTGAAGATGCCCTCCGCAGTTGAGGCGAAACGTCTGGTATCAACACCAACTATGGACCACGGCCACAGAACCCGGAATCACTCAACATTATGTTAGAGTAAATGTTTCGTAAGATACGACTACAGATAAACAATAAGACCTATTACCAAGTATTATCGCCTCACTAGGACGGTTGTCCGTTTATATAAAAGCGGGTGCCGCGCGACAATGCTTGACAATGATTAGCATGCGGAATTATTATGGTGGCGGTAGTCGGCATCTTTGAAATCAATTATATATAACAGCTGCGGGGAAAAAACCCGAACCGCTGGATAACCATCATAGTGAGGCTATAATAACAAAAAAATACCTGATAGGTGCAGTCTTGGCAAAATTACAGTAATTTTTTCATAAGAAATATGACTTCATACAAACAGTACACGTATTATCAATTAATAAAACTTGTACCCGATAGGTGCAATCATATTCAACTTCATTTTTTTTAAACTCGGAAGTCAGTGGAAAACTGGTTCTATTATCAGATGAAGGTTTTAATCTAATTAACGCCTTAAATTAACCACGTTCACGCTGAGGACACCTAACTAACTAACTAACTCACTGACACTATCGAACCCGTAAGTTCATGGCCGCGCGGACATAATTTCTACATACATTCCTATCCTGAGCTAATGTCTTCTAATATTCTTCTGTATTTCCTCAAATAACTGTTAATGTTATTCTCTTTTCTTATTCTTTGTCTACAAACTGCACTTTTCCCTCTGGTTTTCCTACAAGTATCCACGCCTTTCTTTCATTCACCATTCAAGCCACATGTCTCAACCATCGCAGTCTACGAGACTTAACTGTTCTTATTATGTCTGGTTTCCTATATCAGGTACTAATTAAATCTTTTATATTGCGATTAATACCGCAAGGAAATTTTATCATGCATATTATTTGTGTTGAATAGACCTGATCTTTCTTCCGCTGAACATAGACCATACTCTAAGAGCAAAAATGTTCAAGTGCCTTAACCTCAAAAACTCGAGTCCGACGTAGGGCCGAGGCGAGAGACGAAAAGCAATAAAACCCTTACATTGAAAGTCTGTGAATAACAAAAATGGCGGCCGACCATGCCTCATGCACCATCACAGGGACAGCTGGAATTAGGCTATATTAAATGAATGAGATGAGTGTGGAGAAATGGTATATTGAAATTTGTGGCTGGGAAAACTGGAGAAAACCTACCCATACTCCGTTTCCTCCACCATGAAACCGACATGTAGTGTTCGACTGGCGAACTCGAGACCTAAACGGTGAGAGACGAGTGCCTAACCGCTTGCGCCATGAAGTCGCCTTTCTAACTAACTAACTCAATGGAACTATCGAACTCATAGGTTCATGGCCGAGCGGACATAAGCTCTCCATATATCCCCATCCTGAACTAATGTTTTTCAATCATTTCCTGTATAATCTACTTCGTTTAAATAATAGTTAATGTTATTCTCCCACCTCATTCTTGGTCTATTCACTGGGCGTTTTCTCTCTGGTTTTCCTACAAGAAGATTCCATGCACGTATTTATTTCCCCATTGGTGGCACATGTCCTGGCCATCGCAGTCTACGGGGCTTAACTTTTTCAGTTTATATCTGGCTTCCTATAAAGACCAATCTTCTATCTTCACCTGTCAAATGTCTTACTTACTTACTTACTCACTGGCACTATCGAACCCGTAGGTTCATGGTCGCGCGGACATAAAGCTCTCCATACTTCCCTATCCTGAGCTAATGCTTTCCAATCATCCTCTGTATAATCTACTTCCCTCAAATCATAATTAATGTTATTCTCCCACCTCATTCTTGGTCTACCAACTGGGTGTTTTCCCTCCGGCTTTCCTACAAGAAGCTTCCATGCAAGTATTTCATTCCCCATACGTGCAACATGTCCTGCCCATTGCAGTCTACGAGACTTAACTGTTCTTACTATATCTGGCTTCCTATAAAGACGATGTAGTTCATTGTTATGTATTCTTCTCCATTCACCTGTCTGTTCATCTCTCTTTGGTCCAAAAATTTTCCTAAGTACTTTATTCTCAAATACTTGTAATCTCCTTTCCTCCATTAAAGTAAGAGTCCATGTTTCGCACCCATATAATATAACTGGTAGAATAATAGTTTTATATATTTTCAGTTTAACGTTGTTTTAAAGGAGTTGGGACATCAAGAGTCTCTGCAATGCATAATAGCATGCATTTGCAGAATTGAGCCTATGTTTAATTTCTTTGCGCATCTCATTCCTATTTGTGACTATTGTTCCTAGGTATTAGAATTCAGCCACTTCCTAAAAATTTCCCTCATTTGTCATTAGCTGTCCATATCCATTATATAATGTATTTCTACGTGTGACCATATATTTAATTTTATTGATATTTACTTTCAGTCCTAATTTCTTAGTGTTACTCAATAGTGTGTGCGTGTTGTCCTTTAGTATCTCCTCGCTATCGCCAATAATACTACATCATCAGCATAAACTAACAGCTTATTAATACCATTGAGTTGTAAGGCTTCCTCATTCTCTAAAGATTTAATGGCATGCTCTGGTACAAAATTAAATAGTATGTCAAATGTCTTAAATGAACGTATACACACTTACAAACAAGTTTTACAAGTAGCTTAATGGCTTATGAGTTATGACACTGAAACTTTGTTTATGTTTAGTTTTTAGAGTTTTAAATTACATTTCTTGTATATTTATTTTCTACCTTAGAAGAAAATTTTCAGTCTTTTAAATAATAATCTAATCTTCAACTAGTTTGTTTCTTCTTAAAGCTCGAACATGTCATTTAAACGAGTTTTCCTATATTGCAGACTACATAAACTTCGAAATATGAATTTTTCTCAGATATTAGGTACTTCGTTCTTAACATAATTTAAATGTTTCTATACGATATTTGAATACGGTAGCACAAGGAAATAAAACGCAATAAATCTTCAGATGATTATTTCTCTCTCTTATTACTTTTCTTATTTTTCTTTCACTGTTCACAGTTCCTTTTCTCAATCTATGCCACCTCTTAACATGAGAGGCACCCAATGACCAACCATTTCTTTATATGACTCTATTTTTATATCTCCCAAAGTTCGACCCTCTTTAGGCCTTCTTACTAGTCTGTATTCTCCATTTTATCAACAGACGATGCATTTTTTTAATTTTATCGTCGCACAGAGAAGTAAATACGTTAAAAAACCGCTCAAAAGTCTTAAACATGAAGTTAGTTATTAACCTGCAAGGGCCCCTGAATTTTCAACCTTAATAATCGATACTCTCTCTGTAATCACCAAGGTCACCCACGTGAATGCTTCACCCCCAGTGTTTAGTCGAAACCCAGTCATTGTCGAAACCTCACGTCTGAGTTCTGCGCTTATATTAGTTTATTGGATTACAGTTGAAATTGTGTTTTCGGGTGTTGGTGTATGGAGAAAAAGCATTATGACTCTGGAACTACAAGGCAAGAAGATTATTTTAATCTAGTAGTTTATTAATTTTCAGTTTAAGTAATGTATATATGAGATAAATAAATATGGATTAGGATTTATTTGCATGAAATGCTTAAACAATCGTGTTTTTTTTTATTACTGGTCAAAGCTTGTCAAGCCTTTCTTTTTTTTAACAAGATTGTACTTAAGGATAACCTTTACCAAATGAAACAAAAAATTATGCGCTTTCGTGCGCCATTCGGATTTGTGATGCGTTGAATCCAATAGTTTTTTATATTTTTTTAGATACTGCAGAACCAGCTATAACATTCACGAGGAGAGCTTTGTACGATATTATGGGAGAACGCAAAGGAAAGAATATTAATGAAAAATGTGACTTTTAGTAAAAAAACACTTGCTGATTTATTCATAGTCCTAAGGATAAATATGGTATTTTAAATCGTGCAGGATTCGGGAACACCAATAATGGTAACACATCACGAAGTTTTTTTTCAGGGCCGGATACATTTTCCCGAATTACTAGCGCTAATGTCAACCTAATCAAACGATTTCGGGCAATCCTCGAAGTTATTTATAGTGGACACAACATATATGCTGATAAATTTGCTACATATGCACACGAAACGGCAAAATTGTATGTTGAATTATATAGTTGGCATCCTATGTCACCTACAGTTCACAAAGTTTTATTCCACGGAGCCAAAGTAATAAGCCAAGCAATCTTGCCTATTGGCCAATTATCTGAGAAAGCCGCTGGGGCCTGGAATACAAATTTTCGAGAATATAGGCACTATTACTCCAGAGAATGTTTGACGACAGGATTGTAACAGGGACATTATGAACAGATTATTGTTGAGTTCGTTATTTAAGTTCCATTAGACATAAGCCGAAGTTGAAGAAAAAGGCGTTTCCAAAGATCTTACTTACTTACTTACTTTCTCACTGGCACTATCGAACCCGAAGGTTCATGGCCGCGCGGACATAAGCTCTCCATACATCCATATCCTGAGCCAATGCTTTCCAATCATTCCCTGTATAATCTGCTTCCCTCAAATCATAGTTAATGTTGTTCTCCCACCTCATTCTTGGCCTACCAACTGGACGTTTTCCCTCTGGCTTTCCTACAAGAAGTTTCCATGCACGTCTTTCATTCCCCATACGCGCAACATGTACTGCCCATCGCAGTCTACGAGACTTAACTGTTCTTATTATATCTGGCTTCCTATAAAGACCATGTAGTTCATTGTTATGTAGTCTTCTCCATTCACCTGTCTGTTCATCTCTCTTTGGTCCAAAAATTTTCCTAAGAACTTTATTCTCAAATACTCGTAATATCCTTTCCTCCCTTAAAGTAAGAGTCCATGTTTCGCACCCATATAATATAACTGGTAGAATAATAGTTTTATATATTTTCAGCTTAACGTTTTTTGAAAGGAGTTGGGACATCAAAAGTCTCTCTGCAATGCATAATAGCATGCATTTCCAGAATTGAGCCTATGTTTAATTTCTTTGTGCATCTCATTCCTATTTGTGATTATTGTTCCTAGGTATTTGAATTCAGCCACTTCCTCAAAATTTCCCTCATTTGTCATTAGCTGTCCATTTCCATTATATACTGAATTTCTACGTGTGACCATATATTTAGTTTTACTGATATTTACCACCAGTCCTAATTTCTTAGTGTTACTCAATAGGGTGTGCGTGTTGGCCTTTAGTATCTCCTTGCTATCGGCCAGTAGTACTACATCATCAGCATAAACTTACAGCTTATTAATACCATTGAGTTGTAAGCCTTCCTCATTCTCTAAAGATTTAATTGCATGCTCTAGTACAAAATTAAATAGTAGAGGAGATAGTGCATCTCTTTGCTTCAACCCATTCTGGATTTCAAAAGTGTCTGAAAAGTGTTTGCCTACACGCACCCTACTCTTTGAGCCATTTAGACACATTCGTATAAGTCTAACTAACTTTTTAGGAATTCCGAACTCCAGCAGGATACTATATAACTTCTCCCTCTTAATTGAATCATATGTTTTTTTGAAGTCTACATATAGTTGATGTACAGTACCATTATATTCCCATTTCTTCTCTAAAATCTGTCTTATACTGAAAATCTGATCTGTTGTAGACCTGTTTTCTTCTAAATGCACATTGATGATCTCCTAGAATGTCATCAATATAGGG
>JASPKZ010010386.1:0-21992 GCA_030220185.1 Diploptera punctata
CTCACTATAAGGGATTCTGAACCCCATTAAGTGAACATGTAATACTGAATTGTGTGTTATTGAGGATAATAGTCTCTGATGGCCCATAATGATTGCTTGTGTCCCTTTCTAGGATTAAATTCAAGTTCCATTTTCTCTGTCCACGGCCGTTTAGCGATCAAGGTCCTCATTAATTTTGGTTACCCGCGTCATTTAAAGATATTGTCGAGTGGAGGTAGATCTGCTGTCTTCCGCAAATAATGATGTTTGATGTTTAGGGAGTCCGATATGTCGTTTATATAGTTGAAAAAAAGCAATGGGCCGAGCACCGAGCCCTGTGGAACTCCAGCTTTACGGTATGTCCACGAAGAGCGTAATGTAGAATTTCCTACAACATATTGCTGGCGCTCACGAAGGTAGGAGTTGAACCATTGCGTGACACTGTTTGAAAGTGAGAGGTTTTTTAGTTTAAGCAACAATAAGTCCAAGTCTACCGTGTCAAATGCTTTACTAAAGTCAAGTAGTGTAAGAATAGTAAGTTTTCGATTATCATGATGCTTCGCGTATGTCTTTACATATATTTAGTAGAGCAGTATTTGTATTGTGTCCTGTCCTAAAAGCCTGATTGGTATTGATCAAAAAGGTCGTGTTCAGTTAGGTAGTCAGTCAGTTGTTTGTGGACTAATCGTTCCAAAGCTTTTGAAAGGGTAGGTAAAATACTAATGGGTCGAAATCGTTAGGAGTTAAGGGAGTTTTTACTTTCGGGAGTGGGCGTACAATTGCTTGCTTCCATAATGTGGGATATATAGAGGTTTGTAGTGAGGAGTTGAAAACATGAGTTATGGTAGGTAGTATAACGTCGATTATTTTGTTAAGTAGAGTGATATTTATACGGTCAGTACCTTCTGCTTTTGTTTTTATTCGTTTGAGAGCTTTCTTTATGTCATTTTCTGTAAGATATGAAAAATGGAAATGTTCTCTGTCTGGTGGATTTGTCAATAGTAGTTCACTTATGTGTATGTGTTTTGTCTTTAGTAGTAAAGAATGTGCTTGTAAAATGGTTATTAAGTGTGTTCAGAGAAAACAGGTAGTTTTTCTACCTGTGTGTCTTTCCTTCCTACACCCATTTTATTCAGATTTTTCCAAATATCTGGGTTATTGTTATTAGGTTCAGTAAGGCTGTATAGATGTCTAAGTTTGGCGTTTCTGATAGTTTGTGTAGTCTTGTTACGTAACCGTTTATAGTGATTAAGATTTATATCAGTTTTGTCGACTCTATATTTCCGATATGCTGCGTCTCTTTCAGTCATCAAGTCACGAATGTTAGCAGACATCCAGGGAGCAGGGTGTCGTTTCACTAGTTTAGTTTTCAGTGGAGCGTGTCTGTCATATAGTTTTAATATAAGGTTATTTAATGCCTCAACTTTTTCGTCAACAGAATGCAACGTCCATATAGTATGCCAGGGTAATTTTATAGCGTCTTCAAGTAGAGCTGCATTGTTTATATGTTTTAGGTCTCTATATGTGATAGTCTTACGAGCTAGTTTAGGGCACTGCAGTGAATATGCTAAGAATATAATATCATGTGCTGATATTCCGGGAGCTGACAGTTGCCCGTGGGTTAGTACTCTGTCTGGATTATTAGTAGCAATTAAGTCAAGTAAAGTCTCAGAATGATTGGTGTGATGTGTAGGCTGTAAGGGAAGGATAGTCATATCACAAACTTGGAACGCGGACATAAGCTGTTGTGTATGTCTGTTGTCAGTGTCTAGTATATTTATATTAAAGTCACCCATGACGATAACGTGTTCATATTGTATACGTGCGTTTTGTAGAGCGGATTCTATTTCTGCTATTTTTTTCATTTTAGGGGGTTGGTACACTACACAAAGAAGGCATTTTTTGAAGCTTGCGTATATTTCTATAAACATAATTTCAGGAGATGTCTCGTTATTAGAAAAGTATACAGACTTAGGGCAAAGGTCTGTCCTAACGAAGACACCAACACCGCCCCCTCGACTATACACGATCATGTCTAAGAAAAGTATAACCATCCATGTCAATTAACCCATTGGAGACTTTTAACGAGTCTCCCTCGTGAGCAGGTAGAAAGTCCAAACAGCCCCACAACGAGCTAGACTCGTTGTTGTGTTATAACCCCCACCGTAAGAAGTTAGGTTTTTTTAGTGGTTTAAATTTTCGGTTCACCGTCAGTAAAATTTGTTGTTTGTTTATGTAAAGTAAATATGTATAGGCCTAGTGTAGTGTATAGTTTATTTTTGTTATTATTTACAGAATAGTAGACTATAGCTGTAGGCATTTATTACGGTAAAATATAAGTGAATATAAATTCAGTGTTATTTGTTTAAAATTCATAGTTGTAAATTTAATTTTTTTTTGCGATATGTCCGTAAATAGGACACAAACGTATTGCTATTGAGAAACTAAGAGAAGTAGTGAATGAAATGTTATGGGACACTGATTGTAGTGAATTATCATGGAACGAAGATTCGAACGATGAAATAATATACAGTGACAACGTAACCGTGCATGCTACTGATGGTAGAAATATTAGGTGAGTTTTCGTCCAGTTTTTATCTATAGTATTTTATAATTTACAGGTCGATATATAACTAAGATAATTAAAGAATATACGAAGAACTTTTCCTGATTTTATAATGTATAGGTCTATGCTTATTTATATTTCATATATTTATTTTTATTATGTACAGTATTATATTGCGTTAGTTATTTTTTTCGGTCTTGTTTTGAACATATGATTTGTGTTTACTTTAGAGGCAATGTCCGAGAACTCTTACAAAAAGATGGTTTTTGAAATGTTTGTCAACTTTCACAGCCTTGAAAAATAACAAAACATAACGGTTTACAATGCACAAAAGAGGGTAGCAGGTAGGCCACATTCCTTTGCTATTCGTAAAAGTACAAGATACTAAAAGAAATTCAGGGGTAAACAAAATATCTGAAAACATAAGTCATAGAACACAGTATGTGTATTTTGTATTCTGATTTAAAGTCCAGCGCAGCCGGAGTAGCGGTGAGGAGATTTAAATGGGTTCCCAGTGAACATGCTAGGCGCTTTAAACGTGTCTCCAATGGGTTAAACTAGAATTAATGGAGGGAGTGAGCCATGTTTCTGATACGAGAATAGCATGAATATTGGAAGAAGAAAAAATCATTCTAACTTCGTCTGTATGTGCAGTTAAGCTTTGTGCGTTTAGGTGAACCACATGTAGGGAAGACGGGAAGGGGGAGAATGCTGTTTCTAGAACCTGTCTTGCATTATTGTTGTTTGGAAGGGGTTTGAGAAGGGTAGTGTCCTCTAACCTGTCAGAGACCGCCAAATGAATAGCATTATTTGGATGGAAAATTTTTAAAATATTTTAACTAGAATTATAAGAAAAGAACAAGTCACTAATATCTTATTCAAATATTAAATTAATAAATAAAGTAAAATTTCTAAATATAATACTAATAATTAATGTGAAATTTCTAAATATAATTTTAATAATTTATATAAAAGTGCTAAATTGGAGATATGGTATCACTGGGCGTGTTTGCACTAGGTAGATTTACATATCAGAGGCCCGGGTGATGATGCGTTTGGTATCTCCATTTTTCACATGTATTGCGCCATCAATTGTCCACACATTTGTGACGCCAAATTTTGTGATACAGTCCTTTAACAATTTATATCTAATTTGGGTGAGATCTTCTCTTACTGTGATCCCACTGCCTTTCAATTGTTTTTTATTTTGGAAGACCTCCCTTCTCTTTCTATAACTGATGAACTTAACAATAACAGGCCGTGGTCGATCCGACTTTTTCCCAACCCTGTGACTCCTGTCGATATCACAGGTTTCTAATTTAACTCCAATTTTGGAGGCCACGTCGATTGCTATATTGTCCGTATCTTCACCATCCTGTTCAGGTATACCGAAAATACGTAGACACTGTCGACGTTGGTATTGCTCTAGCGAGTCGGTTTTCTCACTTAACTGTTGTTCCAGTTTTAATATTTTGTTGTCCCTCTCCTGAAGCGAGAGTTCCAAACTGCCTAATAACTTCCGTATTACGGTCTATAGTTACCTTTAGCTCCGATACAATAGCCTCACGCACGGAGTCCTTCAACAGCTGCAACATGGCTGGATCCCGCAAACATTCTTGGACCACACGCTTAGTTATTTCTTCTTTGCTTTCTTCACAATTTCTTGTTTTACGTGGAGCCATTATGCGTAAAATTAAGCTACAAACAAAATAAATTCGCAATATCGATATTACGTTTATAAAAACAAACTAACACCTGCTGAAAATTGTGCAAAAACACGAGCAACCAGTTTCACTCTTATTCACAATCCGCCATGACATGCAAACAGAATTTCAAAATTGATTTTTCGTGGTTATAGTCTTGCAGTTTAGCAAATAAAATGTAAAAATTCTCAAATATTAAGAAATTGCAAAATTACTTTGTTGAGACTGTGTAAAGCGTTTATGATGCAAAAATCCAGTATAAGTACAGAATATCAAAATTGTGTAAGAAAATGTTATATTCTTACAGTTTTGTCCAGAAAATGTCAAATTTTTTGAAACCTTAAAAAGTGTAAAAGTACTATCTAGAAACTGTGTCCGGGATTTGTAATGTAAACAATCCGGTCTAAATTGGGAATTTCAAAATTGAGTTTTCCGTGGTTATCGTCTTACAGATTAACAGAAAAATGTAAAAATTCTCCATTATTAAGAAATTGCAAAATTACTTTGTTGAGACAATGAAAAGCGTTTATAATGCATATAATGCACTCTAAGTACAGAATTGAAAATTGTATTGTAAAATTTTTTGTTCTTACAGTTTGAACAGAAAATGTCAAATTCTTCGAAACTACAAAAAATGCAAAAATACTATCTAAAGACTGTGTCCGGGATTTATAATGCAAACAATTCGGACCAAATCCAAAATTTCAAAGTTGAGTTATCCGTGGTTATCGTCTAACAGATTAACAAAAAAATGTAAGAAATGTCGATAATTAAGAAATTGCAAAATTACTTTCTTGAGACTGTGTAAAGCGTATATGATGAAAAAATCCAGTATACCTACAGAATTTCAGAATTGTGTTGGAAAATGTTATATTCATATAGTTCGACCAGAAAATGTCAAAAATATCGTATCTTCAAAAAATGTAAATATTCTATCTAGAGACTGTGTCCTGGATTTTTAATTCAAACAATCCGGTCTATATCCAGAATTTCAAAATTCAGTTTTCTGTGGTTATAGTCGTACACATTAACAAATATATTGTAAAAAATCACGATTATTAAGAAATTGCAAAATTACTTTCTTGATAGTGTTTAGAGCGTTTATGATGCAAAAAATCCAAAATAAGTACAGAAATTCTAAATTTTGT
The DNA here is from genome assembly GCA_030220185.1 of Diploptera punctata. Taxonomy (NCBI): domain Eukaryota; kingdom Metazoa; phylum Arthropoda; class Insecta; order Blattodea; family Blaberidae; genus Diploptera; species Diploptera punctata. The sequence continues at coordinate 5,397 of JASPKZ010010386.1, forward strand.
TGTAAAATGTTGTATTCTTACAGTTTGACCAGAAAATGTTAAATTTTTCGAGTCTTCATAAAATGCAAAAATTCTATCTAGAAACTGTGGTGGGATTTATAATGCAAACAATCCGATCTAAATCCAGAATTTCAAAATTGAGTTTTCCGTGGTTATAGTCGTACATATTAACAAATTTAATGTAAAAATTCTCGATTATTATGAAATTGCAAAATTACTTTCTTGAGTCTGTGTAAAGCGTTTATGATGCACATAAAGTACAGAAATTCAAAATTGTGTTGGAAAATGTTATATTCTTACAGTTTGACCAGAAACTGTCAAATTTATCGAATCTTCAAAAAACACAAAAATACTATCTAGAGACTGTGTCCGAGATTTATAATTCAAACAATTCGGACTTTATCCAAAATTTCAAAATTGAGTTTTCCGTGGTTATAGTCGTACATATTAACAAATTTAATGTAAAATTTCTCGATTATTATGTAATTGCAAAATTACTTTCTTGAGTCTGTGTAAAGCGTTTATGATGCAAATAAAGTACAGAAATTCTAAATTGGGTAGGAAAAATTTATATTCCTACAGTTTGACCAGAAAATGTCAAATTTTTCGAAACTTCAAAAAATGCTAAAATACTCCCTGGAGTCTGTGTCCGGGACTTATAATGCAAACAATTCGGAATAAGTCGAAAATTTCAAAATTGAATATTCCGTGGTTATCGCCTTACAGATTAACAAAAAAAAACGTAAAAATTCTCGATTTGTAAGATATTGCAAAATTATATTCTTGAGACAGTGTGAAGCGATTATAATGCATAAAATGCAGCATAACTACTGAATTTCAAAATTGTGTTGTACAATATTATATTCTTATGGTTTGAATAGAAAATGTCAAAATTTTGGTATCTTCAAAAAATGCTAAAATACTACCTGGAGTCTGTCCCAGGGATTTATAATGGAAACAATCCGGTCTGAATCCAGAATTTTAAAATTGAGTTTTCCGTTGTTATAGTCATACAGATTAACAAATAAAATGTAAAAATTATCGATTATTAAGAAATTGCAAAATTACTTTGTTGAGGCTGTTTACAACGTTTATGATGCAAAAAATTCAAATTAAGTACAAGAATTCAAAATGGTGTTGTAAAATGTTGTATTCTTAGAATTGACCAGAATATGTTAAATTTTTCGAATCTCCATAAAATGCGAAAATTCTATCTAGAAACTGTCTCTAGGATTTATAATACAAAAATTAAGGACAAAATCCAAATATTCAAATTTGAGTTTTCCGTGGTTATCGTCTTACAGATTAACAAAGAAATGTAAAAATTCTCGATTATTAAGAAACTGCAAAATTACTTTCTTGAGACAGTGTAAAGTGTTTATAATGCATAAGATGCAGTATAAGTATTGAACTTGAAAATTGTGTTGTTCAATGTCTTATTCTTATAGTTTGACCAGAAAATGTCAAAATTTTCATAACTTAAAAAAATGCAAAAATACTATCTAGAGACTGTGTCCGGGATTTATAATGCAAAAACTATGGATTAAATCCAAATATTCAAAATTGAGTTTTGATGCAAAAAATCCAATACAATTACACAAAATCAAAATTCCTACAATTTAACCAGAAAATGTCAAATTTTTCGAAATTTCAAAAAATGCAAATATTCTATCTAGAAACTGTGTGCGAGATTTATAATGCAAAAACTAAGAATTAAATTATCGATTATTAACAAATTGCAAAATTACTTTGTTGAGGCTGTTTATAACGTTTATGATGCAAAAAATTCAAATTAAGTACAGGAATTCAAAATGGTGTTGTAAAATGTTGTATTCTTAGAATTGACCAGAATATGTTAAATTTTTCGAATCTTCATAAAATGCAAAAATTCTATCTAGAAATTGTCTCTGGGATTTATAATACAAAAATTAAGGACAAAATCCAATATTCAAAATTATGTTGTTCAATGTTATATTCTTATAGTTTGACCAGAAAATGTCAAAATTTTCATAACTTCAAAAAATGCAAAAATACTATCTAGAGACTGTGTCCGGGATTTATAATGCAAAAACTATGGATTAAATCCAAATATTCAAAATTGAGTTTTGATGCAAAAAATCCAATACAATTACAGAAACTCAAAATTCCTACAATTTAACCAGAAAATGTCAAATTTTTCGAAACTTCAAAAAATGCAAATATTCTATCTAGAAACTGTGTCCGGGATTTATAATGTAAAAACTAAGAAGTAAATCCAAATATACAAAATTGAGTTTTCCGTGGTTATCGTCTAACAGATTAACAAAAAAACGTAAGAAGTCTCGATTATTAAGAAATTGGAAAATTACTTACTTTAGAATGTGTAAAGCATATATGATGCAAAAAATCCAGTATACGTACAGAATTTCAGAATTGTGTTGGAAAATTTTATATTCCTATAGTTCGACCAGAAAATGTCAAAAATTTCGTTTCTTCAAAAAAATTCAAAAATACTATCTAGAGACGGTGTCCTGGAATTTTAATGCAAACAATCCGGTGTAAATCCAGAACTTCAAAATTGTGTTTTCCATGGTTATTGCCATACATATTAACAAAAAATGTAAAAATTCTCGATTATTAAAAAATTGCAAAATTTCTTTTTTGAGACTCTTTAGAGCGTTTATGATGCAAAAAATCCAAAATAAGTACAGAAATTCAAAATTGTGTTGTAATATGTTGTATTCTTACAGTTTGACCAGAAAATATTAAATTTTTCGAGTCTTCATAAAATGCAAAATCTCTATATAGAAACTGTGGCGGGATTTACAATGCAAACAATCCTGTCTAAATCCAGAATTTCAAAATTGATTTTTCCGTGGTCATAGTCGTACAGATTAACAAATATATTGTAAAAATTCTCGATTATTAAAAAATTGCAAAATTAATTTCTTGAGACTGTGTAAAGCGATTATGATACAGAAAATCCGGTTAAAGTACAGAATTAAAAAATTGTGTTGGAATAAGTTATATTCTTACGGTTTGACCAGAAAATGTCAAATTTATCGAAACTTCAAAAAACACAAAAATACTATCAAGAGACTGTGTCCGGGATTTATAATTCAAACAATTCGGACTATATCCAAATTTTGAAAATTGAATTTTTCGTGGTTATCGTCTTACAGATTAACAAAAAAATGTAAAAATCCTCAATTATTGAGAAATTGCGAAATTACTTTCTTGAGACTGTGTAATGCGTTTATGAAGCAAAAAATCCAGTATAAGTACAGAATTTCAAAATTGTGTTGTATTCTTAGAGTTTGACCGGAAAATGTCAAATTTTTCGAAACTTCAAAAAATGCAAAAATACTATCTAGAGACTGTGTCCGGGATTTATAATGCAGACAATTCAGACTAAATCGAATATTTCAAAATTGAGCTTTCCGTGGTTATCGCCTTACAGATTAACAAAAAAATGTAAAAATTCTCAATTTATATCGTCTTACAGATTAACAAAAAATGTAAAATTATCGAATATTAAGAAATTGCAAAATTATTTTCTCGAGACAGTGTAAAGCGTTTATAATGCATAAAATGCAATCTAAGTACAGAATTTCAAAATTGTGTGGTACAATATTATATTCTTTTAGTTTGACCAGAAAATGTCCAAATTTTCGTAACTTCAAAAAATACAAAAATACTATCTAGAGATTGTGTCCTGGATTTATAATGCAAAAAACCTGGTCTAAATTCATAATTTCCAAATTGAGTTTTCCGTTTTTATAGTCTTACAGATTATCAAATAAAATGTAAAAATTGTCGATTATTAAGAATTGAAAAATTACTTCCTTGAGACTGTGTAAAGCGTTTATGACACAAAAAATCATGTATAAGTTCAGAATTTCAAAATTGTGTTGGAAAAAGTTATGTTCTTACAGTTTGAACAGAAAATGTCAAATATTTCGAAACTTCAAAAAATGCAAAAATTCTACCTAGAGACTGTGTACGGGATCTATAATGCAAACAACTCGGACTAGGTCGAAAATCTCAAAATTGAGTTTTCCGTGGTTATCGCCTTACATATTAACAAAAAAATGTAAAAATTCTCGATTATTGAGAAATTTCAAAATTACTGTCTTGAGACAGTTTAAAGCGTTTATGATGCAAAAAATCCAAAATAAGTACAGAAATTCAGAATTGTTTTGTAATATGTTGTATTCTTACAGTTTGACCAGAAAATGTTAAATCTTTAGAACCTTAATAAAATGCAAAACATTCTATCAAGAAACTGTGTGCGGGATTTATAATGTAAAAACTAACGAATAAAAACAAATATTCAAAATTGAGTTTTTCGTGGTTATAGTTTTACAGATTAACAAAAAAAGTAAAAATTCTCGATTATAAAAAATTGGTAAATTACGCTCTTGAGAGAATGAAAAGCGTTTATATTGCATATAATGCACTCTACGTATAGAATTTGAAAATTGGGTTGCACCATGTTATATTTTTACAGTTTGAGGAGAAAATGTCAAATTCTTCGAAACTTAAAAAAAAATGCAAAAATACTATCTAAAGGCTGTGTCCGGGATTTATAATGCAAACAATTCGGACGAAATCCAAAATTTCAATATTGAGTTTTCCGTGGTTATCGTCTAACACATTAACAAAAACATGTCGATTATTAAGAAATTGCACAATTACTTTCTTGAGATTATGTGAAGCGTATATGATGCAAAAATATCAAGTATAAGTAAAAAATTTAAAAATTGTGTTGGAAAATGTTATATTCTTACAGTTTGATAAGAAAATGTCAAATTTATCGAAACTTCAAAAAATGCAAAAAACTATCTAGAGACTGTGTACGGGATTTATAATGCAAACAAATCGGACTATATGCAAAATTTGAAAATTCAGCTTTTGCGTGGTTATCGTCTTACAGATTAACCAAAAAATGTAAAAATTCTCAATTATTAAGAAATTGCGAAATTACTTTCTTGAGACTGTGTACAGCGATTATGAAGCAGAAAATCCAGTATAAGAACAGAGATTCAAAATTGTGTTGGAAATATTCTTAGAGTTTGAACAAAAAATGTTAAATTTTTCGAATCTTCATAAAATGCAAAAATTCTATCTAGAATCTGTGTCCGAGATTTATAATGCAAAACTAAGGACTAAATCCAAATATTCAAAATTAAGTTTTTCGTGGTTATCGTCTTACAGATTAACAAAAAAATGTAAAAATTCTCGATTATTAAGAAATTGCAAAACTACTTTCTTTAGACGGTGAAAAGCGTTTATAATGCGTACAATGCACTGTAACTACACAATTTGAAAGTTGTATTGTACAATGACAGTTTGAACAGAAAATGTCAAATTCTTCGAAACTTCAAAAAATAAAAAAATACTATCTAAAGACTGTGTCCGGGATTTATAATGCAAACAATTCGGACCAAATCCAAAATTTCAAAGTTGAGTTTCCTGGTTATCGTCTAACTGATTAACAAAAAATGTAAAAAATCTCGATTATTAAGAAATTGCAAAATTACTTTCTTGAGACTGTGTAAAGCGTATATGATACAAAAAAATCCAGAATACCTAGAGAATTTCAGAATTGTGTTGGATAAAGTTATATTCCTATAGTTCGACCAGAAAATGTCAAAATTTTCGTATCTTCATAAAAATGCAAAAATACTATCTAGAGACTGTGTCCTGGAGTTTTAATTCAAACAATCCGGTCTAAATCCAGAATTTCAAAACTGAGTTTTCCGTGGTTATAGTCTTACAGATTAACAAATATAATGTAAAAATTCTCGATTATAAAGAAATTGCAAAATTACATTCTTGAGATTGTTTACAGCGTTTATGATGCAAAAAATCCAAAATAAGTACAGAAATTCAAAATTGTGTTGTAAAATGTTGTATTCTTACAGTTTGACTAGAAAACGTTAATTTTTTCGATTCGTCATAAAATTCAAAAATTCTATCTAGAAACTTTGGTGGGATTTATAATGCAAACAATCCGATCTAAATCCAGAATTTCAAAACTGAGTTTTCCGTGGTTATAGTCGTACAGATTAACAAATATAATGTAAAAATTCTCGATTATTAAGAAATTGCTAATTTACTTTCTTGAGACTTTGTAAAGCGTTTATGATGCAAAAAATCCATTTAAAGTACAGAATTTCAAAATTGTGTTGTAAAATGTTGTAACCTTACAGTTTGACCAGAAAATGTTAAATTTTTCGAGTGTTCATAAAATGCAGAATATTCTATCTAGACTCTCTGGTGGGATTTATAATGCAAACAATCCTGTCTAAATCCAGAATTTCAAGATTGAGTTTTCCGTGTTTATAGTCGTACAGATTAACAAATATAATGCAAAAATTCTCGATTATTAAGAAATTGCTAATTTACTTTCTTGAGACTTTGTAAAGCGTTTATGATGCAAAAAATCCATTTAAAGTACAGAATTTCAAAATTGTGTTGGAAAATGTTATATTCTTACAGTTTGACCAGAAACTGTCAAAATTATCGAATCTTCAAAAAACACAAAAATACTATCTAGAGACTGTGTCCGGGATTTATAATGCAAACAATTCGGACTATTTCCAAAATTTCAAAATTGAGTTTTCCGTGGTTGTCGTCTTACAGTTTAAGCAAAAAATGTAAAAATTCTCAATTATTAAGAAATTGCGAAATTACTTTCTTGAGACTGTGTAAAGCGTGTATGAAGCAAAAAATCCAGTATAAGTACAGAGATTCAAAATTGTGTTGGAAAAAGTTATACTCATAGAGTTTGACCAGAAAATGTCAAATTTTTCGAAACTTATAAAAATGCAAAAATACTATCTACAGACTGTGTCGGGGATTTATAATGCAAACAATTCGGACTAAATCGGAAATTTGAAAATTGAGTTAATCGTGGTTATCGCCATACAGATTAACAAAAAAATGTAAAATTTCTCGGTTTATGTCGTCTTACAGATTAGCAAAAAAAATGTAAAATTCTCGATTATTAAGAAATTGCAAAATTACTTTCTTGAGCCAGTGTTTTTGTTTGGTGTGTTTGAAGTCGTATATAATTGCAATAAAATACAACATTAAGTACAGAATTTTCAAATGTTATATTCTTATAGTTTGACCAGAAATGTCAAAATTTTCGTGACTTCCAAAAATGCAGAAGTATCTCATCTAAGGATGTTGTCCTGGATTTATAATGCAAACAATGCCCCCCCCCCCCCGGTCTAAATCCAGAATTTCCACATTGAGTTTTCCATGGTTATAGTCTTACAGATTATTGTTAGCTTTTTGAGATGCATTTGAACTTGAAATTCTGAATGGCAAATATGGGGAAGATAAAAATGGAGAACTGACATTTGTTAATAAAAATGGAGGTAGCGTAATCGATTATTCACATATGCACAAAAGACATGATTCCAGTCCTAAGTAATTTTGTATCGTTTTCAGAATCGAATCTCACCATTCCCAAACAAGCTTTATTGCCATTCAGAATTTCAAGTTCAAATGCATCTCAAAAAGCTAACAATAATCTGTAAGACTATAACCATGGAAAACTCAATTTGGAAATTCTGGATTTAGACCGGATTGTTTGCATTATAAATGCAGGACACAGTCTTTAGATAGTACTTCTGCATTTTTTGAAGTCACGAAAATTTTGACATTTCTGGTCAAACTATAAGAATATAACATTTGAAATTCTGTACTTAGGTTGTATTTTATGCATTATATACGCTTTACACTGTCTCAAGAAAGTAATTTTGCAATTTCTTAATAATCGAGAATTTTACATTTTTTTTGCTAATCTGTAAGACGACATAAACCGAGAAATTTTACATTTTTTTGTTAATCTGTATGGCGATAACCACGATTAACTCAATTTTCAAATTTCCGATTTAGTCCGAATTGTTTGCATTATAAATCCCCGACACAGTCTGTAGATAGTATTTTTGCATTTTTATAAGTTTCGAAAAATTTGACATTTTCTGGTCAAACTCTATGAGTATAAACCTTTTTCCAACACAATTTTGAATCTCTGTACTTATACTGGATTTTTTGCTTCATACACGCTTTACACAGTCTCAAGAAATAATTTCGCAAATTTCTTAATAATTGAGAATTTTTACATTTTTTGCTTAAACTGTAAGACGACAACCACGGAAAAACTCAATTTTGAAATTTTGGAAATTAGTCCGAATTGTTTTGCATTATAAATCCCGGACACAGTCTCTAGATAGTAGTTTTTGTGTTTTTTGAAGATTCGATAATTTTGACCAGTTTCTGGTCAAACTGTAAGAATATAACATTTTCCAACACAATTTTGAAATTCTGTACTTTAAATGGATTTTTTGCATCATAAACGCTTTACAAAGTCTCAAGAAAGTAAATTAGCAATTTCTTATAATCGAGATTTTTGCATTATATTTTGTTAATCTGTACGACTATAAACACGGAAACTCAATCTTGAAATTCTGGATTTAGACAGGATTGTTTGCATTATAAATCCCACCAGAGAGTCTAGATAGAATATTCTGCATTTTATGTACACTCGAAAAATTTAAACATTTTCTGTCAAACTGTAAGGTTACAAACAATTTTACAACACAATTTTGAAATTCTGTACTTTAAATGGATTTTTTGCATCATAAACGCTTACAAAAGTCTCAAGAAAGTAAATTAGCAATTTCTTAATAATCGAGAATTTTTACATTATATTTGTTAATCTGTACGACTATAACCACGGAAAACTCAGTTTTGAAATTCTGGATTTAGATCGGATTGTTTGCATTATAAATCCCACCAAAGTTTCTAGATAGAATTTTTGAATTTTATGACGAATCGAAAAAAATTAACGTTTTCTAGTCAAACTGTAAGAATACAACATTTTTACAACACCAATTTTGAATTTCTGTACTTATTTGGATTTTTTGCATCAATAAACGCTGTAAACAATCTCAAGAATGTAATTTGCAATTTCTTTATAATCGAGAATTTTTACATTATATTTGTTAATCTGTAAGACTATAACCACGGAAAACTCAGTTTTGAAATTCTGGATTTAGACCGGATTGTTTGAATTAAAACTCCAGGACACAGTCTCTAGATAGTATTTTGCATTTTTATGAAGATACGAAAATTTTGACATTTTCTGGTCGAACTATAGGAATATAACTTTATCCAACACAATTCTGAAATTCTCTAGGTATTCTGGTTTTTTTGTATCAATATACGCTTTACACAGTCTCAAGAAAGTAATTTTGCAATTTCTTAATAATCGAGATTTTTTACATTTTTTGTTAATCAGTTAGACGATAAACCAGGGAAAAACTCAACTTTGAAATTTTGGATTTGGTCCGAATTGTTTGCATTATAAATCCCGGACACAGTCTTTAGATAGTATTTTTTTATTTTTGAAGTTTCGGAAGAATTTGACATTTTCTGTTCAAACTGTCATTGTACAATACAACTTTCAAATTGTGTAGTTACAGTGCATTGTACGCATTATAAACGCTTTTCACCGTCTAAAGAAAGTAGTTTTTGCAATTTCTTAATAATCGAGAATTTTTACATTTTTTTGTTAATCTGTAAGACGATAACCACGAAAAACTTAATTTGAATATTTGGATTTAGTCCTTAGTTTTGCATTATAAATCTCGGACACAGATTCTAGATAGAATTTTGGCATTTTATGAAGATTCGAAAAATTTAACATTTTTTGTTCAAACTCTAAGATATTTCCAACACAATTTTGAATCTCTGTTTCTTATACTGGATTTTCTGCTTCATAATCGCTGTACACAGTCTCAAGAAAGAAGTAATTTCGCAATTTCTTAATAATTGAGAATTTTTACATTTTTTGGTTAATCTGTAAGACGATAACCACGCAAAAGCTGAATTTTCAAATTTGCATATAGTCCGATTTGTTGCATTATAAATCCCGTACACAGTCTCTAGATAGTTTTTTTGCATTTTTTGAAGGTTTCGATAAATTTGACATTTTCTTATCAAACTGTAAGAATATAACATTTTCCAACACAATTTTTAAATTTTTTACTTATACTTGATATTTTTGCATCATATACGCTTCACATAATCTCAAGAAAGTAATTGTGCAATTTCTTAATAATCGACATGTTTTTGTTAATGTGTTAGACGATAACCACGGAAAACTCAATATTGAATTTTGGATTTCCGTCCGAATTGTTTGCATTATAAATCCCGGACACAGCCTTTAGATAGTATTTTTGCATTTGATTTTAAGTTTCGAAGAATTTGACATTTTCTCCTCAAACTGTAAAATATAACATGGTGCAACCCAATTTTCAAATTCTATACGTAGAGTGCATTATATGCAATATAAACGCTTTTCATTCTCTCAAGAGCGTAATTTACCAATTTTTTATAATCGAGAATTTTTACTTTTTTGTTAATCTGTAAAACTATAACCACGGAAAAACTCAATTTTGAATATTTGTTTTTATTCGTTAGTTTTTACATTATAAATCCCGCACACAGTTTCTTTGATAGAATGTTTTGCATTTTATTAAGGTTCTAAAGATTTAACATTTTCTGGTCAAACTGTAAGAATACAACATATTACAAAACAATTCTGAATTTCTGTACTTATTTTGGATTTTTTGCATTATAAACGCTTTAACACTGTCTCAAGACAGTAATTTTGAAATTTCTCAATAATCGAGAATTTTTACATTTTTTTGTTAATATGTAAGGCGATAACCACGGAAAACTCAATTTTGAGATTTTCGACCTAGTCCGAGTTGTTTGCATTATAGATCCCGTACACAGTCTCTAGGTAGAATTTTTGCATTTTTTGAAGTTTCGAAATATTTGACATTTTCTGTTCAAAACTGTAAGAACATAACTTTTTCCAACACAATTTTGAAATTCTGAATTATACATGATTTTTTTGTGTCATAAACGCTTTACACAGTCTCAAGGAAGTAATTTTTCAATTCTAATAATCGACAATTTTTACATTTTATTGATAATCTGTAAAGACTATAAAAACGGAAAACTCAATTTGGAAATTATGAATTTTAGACCAGGTTTTTTGCATTATAAATCCAGGACACAGTCTCTAGATAGTATTTTTGTATTTTTTGAAGTTACGAAAATTTGGACATTTTCTGGTCAAACTAAAAGAATATAATATGTACCACACAATTTTGAAATTCTGTACTTAGATTGCATTTATGCATTATAAACGCTTTACACTGTCTCGAGAAAATAATTTTGCAATTTCTTAATATTCGATAATTTTACATTTTTTGTTAATCTGTAAGACGATAAAATTGAGAATTTTTACATTTTTTGTTAATCTGTAAGGCGATAACCACGGAAAGCTCAATTTTGAAATATCGATTTAGTCTGAATTGTCTTGCATTATAAATCCCGGACACAGTCTCTAGATAGTATTTTTGCATTTTTTGAAGTTTCGAAAAATTTGACATTTTCCGGTCAAACTCTAAGAATACAACACAATTTTGAAATTCTGTACTTATACTGGATTTTTTTGCTTCATAAACGCATTACACAGTCTCAAGAAAGTAATTTCGCAATTCTCAATAATTGAGGATTTTTACATTTTTTTGTTAATCTGTAAGACGATAACCACGAAAAATTCAATTTTCAAAATTTGGATATAGTCCGAATTGTTTGAATTATAAATCCCGGACACAGTCTCTTGATAGTATTTTTGTGTTTTTTGAAGTTTCGATAAATTTGACATTTTCTGGTCAAACCGTAAGAATATAACTTATTCCAACACAATTTTTTAATTCCGTACTTTAAACCGGATTTTCTGTATCATAATCGCTTTACACAGTCTCAAGAAATTAATTTTGCAATTTTTTAATAATCGAGAATTTTTACAATATATTTGTTAATCTGTACGACTATGACCACGGAAAAATCAATTTTGAAATTCTGGATTTAGACAGGATTGTTTGCATTGTAAATCCCGCCACAGTTTCTATATAGAGATTTTGCATTTATATGAAGACTCGAAAAATTTAATATTTTGTGGTCAAAACTGTAAGAATACAACATATTACCAACACAATTTTGAATTTCTTGTACTTATTTGGATTTTTTGCATCATAAACGCTCTAAAGAGTCTCAAAAAAGAAATTTTGCAATTTTTTAATAATCGAGAATTTTTACATTTTTTGTTAATATGTATGGCAATAACCATGGAAAACACAATTTTGAAGTTCTGGATTTACACCGGATGTTTGCATTAAAATTCCAGGACACCGTCTCTAGATAGTATTTTTGAATTTTTTGAGAAGAAACGAAATTTTGACTTTTCTGGTCGAACTATAGGAATATAAAATTTTCCAACACAATTCTGAAATTCTGTACGTATACTGGATTTTTTGCATCATATATGCTTTACACATTCTAAAGTAAGTAATTTCCAATTTCTTAATAATCGAGACTTCTTACGTTTTTTTGTTAATCTGTTAGACGATAACCACGGAAAACTCAATTTTGTATATTTGGATTTACTTCTTAGTTTTTACATTATAAATCCCGGACACAGTTTCTAGATAGAATATTTGCATTTTTTGAAGTTTCGAAAAATTTGACATTTTCTGGTTAAATTGTAGGAATTTTGAGTTTCTGTATTGTATTGGATTTTTGCATCAAAACTCAATTTTGAATATTTGGATTTAATCCATAGTTTTTGCATTATAAATCCCGGACACAGTCTCTAGATAGTATTTTTGCATTTTTTGAAGTTATGAAAATTTTGACATTTTCTGGTCAAACTATAAGAAATATAACATTGAACAACATAATTTTGAATATTGGATTTTGTCCTTAATTTTTGTATTATAAATCCCAGAGACAATTTCTAGATAGAATTTTTGCATTTATGAAGATTCGAAAAATTAACATATTCTGGTCAATTCTAAGAATACAACATTTTACAACACCATTTTGAATTCCTGTACTTAATTTGAATTTTTTGCATCATAAACGTTATAAACAGCCTCAACAAAGTAATTTTGCAATTTGTTAATAATCGATAATTTAATTCTTAGTTTTTGCATTATAAACTCGCACACAGTTTCTAGATAGAATATTTGCATTTTTTGAAATTTCGAAAAATTTGACATTTCTGGTTAAATTGTAGGAATTTTGATTTGTGTAATTGTATTGGATTTTTTGCATCAAAACTCAATTTTGAATATTTGGATTTAATCCATAGTTTTGCATTAAAATCCCGGACACAGTCTCTAGATAGTATTTTTGCATTTTTTAAGTTATGAAAATTTTGACATTTCTGGTCAAACTATAAGAATAAGACATTGAACAACACAATTTCAAGTTCAATACTTATACTGCATCTATGCATTATAAACACTTACACTGTCTCAAGAAAGTAATTTTGCAGTTTCTTAATAATCGAGAATTTTTACATTTCTTTGTTAATCTGTAAGACGATAACCACGGAAAACTCAAATTTGAATATTTGGATTTTGTCCTTAATTTTTGTATTATTAAATCCTAGAGACAGTTTCTAGATAGAATTTTCGCATTTTATGAAGATTCGAAAAATTTAACATATTCTGGTCAATTCTAAGAATACACATTTACAACACCATTTTGAATTCTTGTACTTAATTTGAATTTTTTGCATCATAAACGTTGTAAACAGCCTCAACAAAGTATATTTGCAATTTCTTAATAATCGATAATTTTTACATTTTATTGTTAATCTGTATGACTATAACAACGGAAAACTCAATTTTAAAATTCTGGATTCAGACCGGATTGTTTCCATTATAAATCCCTGGGACAGACTCCAGGTAGTATTTTAGCATTTTTGAAGATACCAAAATTTGACATTTTCTATTCAAAACATAAGAATATAATATTGTACAACACAATTTTGAAATTCAGTAGTTATGCTGCATTTTATGCATTATAATCGCTTCACACTGTCTCAAGAATATAATTTTGCAATATCTTACAAATCGAGAATTTTTACGTTTTTTTTGTTAATCTGTAAGGCGATAACCACGGAATATTCAATTTTGAAATTTTCGACTTATTCCGAATTGTTTGCATTATAAGTCCCGGACACAGACTCCAGGGAGTATTTAGCATTTTTTGAAGTTTCGAAAAATTTGACATTTTTGGTCAAACTGTAGGAATATAAATTTTTCCTACCCAATTTAGAATTTCTGTACTTTATTTGCATCATAAACGCTTTACACAGACTCAAGAAAGTAATTTTGCAATTACATAATAATCGAGAAATTTTACATTAAATTTGTTATATGTACGACTATAACCACGGAAAAACTCAATTTTGAAATTTTGGATAAAGTCCGAATTGTTTGAATTATAAATCTCGGACACAGTCTCTAGATAGTATTTTTGTGTTTTTTGAAGATTCGATAAATTTGACAGTTTCTGGTCAAAACTGTAAGAATATAACATTTTCCAACACAATTTTGAATTTCTGTACTTTATGTGCATCATAACGCTTTACACAGACTCAAGAAAGTAATTTTGCAATTTCATAATAATCGAGAATTTTTACATTAAATTTGTTAATATGTACGACTATAACCACGGAAAACTCAATTTTGAAATTCTGGATTTAGATCGGATTGTTTGCATTATAAATCCCATCACAGGTTCTAGATAGAATTTTTGCATTTTATGAAGACTCGAAAAAATTTAACATTTTCTGGTCAAAACTGTAAGAATACAACATTTTACAACAAAATTTAGAATTTCTGTACTTATTTTGGATTTTTTGCATCATAAACGCTCTAAACACTATCAAGAAAGTAATTTTGCAATTTCTTAATAATCGTGATTTTTTACAATATATTTGTTAATGTGTACGACTATAACCACAGAAAACTGAATTTTGAAATTCTGGATATAGACGGATTGTTTGAATTAAAAATCCAGGACACAGTCTCTAGATAGAATATTTACATTTTTGAAGATAGATACGATATTTTTGACATTTTCTGGTCGAAACTATATGAAATATACATTTTCCAACACAATTCTGAAATTCTGTAGGTATACTGGATTTTTTCATCATATACGCTTTACACAGTCTCAAGAAAGTAATTTTGCAATTTCTTAATTATCGACATTTCTTACATTTTTTTGTTAATCTGTTAGACGATAACCACGGATAACTCAACTTTGAAATTTTGGATTTGGTCCGAATTGTTTGCATTATAAATCCCGGACACAGTCTTTAGATAGTATTTTTGCATTTTTTGTAGTTTCGAAGAATTTGACATTTTCTGTTCAAACTGTAAGAACAAAAAATTTTACAATACAATTTTCAATTCTGTACTTAGAGTGCATTATATGCATTATAAACGCTTTTCATTGTCTCAACAAAGTAATTTTGCAATTCTTAATAATGGAGAATTTTTACATTTTTCTGTTAATCTGTAAGACGATAACCACGGAAAACTCAATTTTGAAATTCCCAATTTAGACCGGATTGTTTACATTACAAATCCCGGACACAGTTTCTAGATAGTACTTTTACACTTTTTAAGGTTTCAAAAAATTTGACATTTTCTGGACAAAACTGTAAGAATATAACATTTTCTTACACAATTTTGATATTCTGTACTTATACTGGATTTTTGCATCATAAACTCTTTACACAGTCCTCAACAAAGTAATTTTGCAATTTCTTAATATTTGAAGAATTTTTTACATTTTATTTGCTAAACTGCAAGACTATAACCACGAAAAATCAATTTTGAAATTCTGTTTGCATGTCATGGCGGATTGTTGAATAAGAGTGAAACTGGTTGCTCGTGTTTTGCACAATTTTCAGCAGGTGTTAGTTTGTTTTTGTAAACGTAATATCGATATTGCGAATTTATTTTGTTTGTAGCTTAATTTTACGCATAATGGCTCCACGTAAAACAAGAAATTGTGAAGAAAGCAAAGAAGAAATAACTAAGCGTGTGGTCCCAAGAATGTTTTGCGGGATCCAGCCATGTTGCAGCTGTTGAAGGACTCGTGCGTGAGGCTATTGTATCGGAGCTAAAGGTAACTATAGACCGTAATACGGAAGTATTAGGCAGTTGGAACTCTCGCTTCAGGAGAGGGACAACAAAAATATTAAAACTGGAACAACAGTTAAGTGAGAAAACCGACTCGCTAGAGCAATACCAACGTCGACATGTCTACGTATTTTCGGTATACCTGAACAGGATGGTGAAGATACGGACAATATAGCAATCGACGTGGCCTCCAAAATTGGAGTTAAATTAGAAACCTGTGATATCGACAGGAGTCACAGGGTTGGGAAAAAGTCGGATCGACCACGGCCTGTTATTGTTAAGTTCATCAGTTATAGAAAGAGAAGGGAGGTCTTCAAAATAAAAAACAATTGAAAGGCAGTGGGATCACAGTAAGAGAAGATCTCACCCAAAATTAGATATAAATTGTTAAAAGGACTGTATCACAAAATTTGGTTGGCGTCACAAATGTGTGGACAATGATGGCGCAATACATGTGAAAAATGGAGATACCAACACATCATCACCCGGGCCTCTGATATGTAAATCTACC